>CABFWB010001754.1:50383-118841 GCA_902151455.1 Timema bartmani | reverse complement strand
CGACTGAGCGCGCACGCTTGAAAGATAGAACTGGTTCTATTTTTCAAGCGTGTGCGCTCGACCCAGTACAGTCTATAATTTACAGGCACTAGGCAATATTATTATATGTTGGTTCATTGAGTGCTAGGAAAACTTCTCATTTTGACATTTTTATTACTATCGAAGCACACTTGCTACTAACGGCCTAATTTAATTGGTAATATCATAAACCATACTTATATGTATGTATATATATGTAAAACTGATATGTTAAAATATACTAATATTATCAAAGTAGGCCTTTACAAATAAGAATCACCATTAGCGTGGAGAGAGGAGGAGAAAACCACAACAATAAATCACTTGTCAAAAACCACCCTCATTTCACTGAGCCAAGATTCGAACCTTTGCCTCCTCATCAACAACTATAGAGAGCTATCTGATAATTACGCGCTCGCTCGCCAATTTGGCCACCCAGTCGCTTGCGCGCTCGCTCGCACGCTTGTCAGTCTGGCCGAACCCAAATACAGACGTTTTTAAGTGAAGTATACTGCATTATACTGTACATTGATTTAAAAGTTTTTTTTTTAATAATTTGAGGGAGCGAAATATAAGGATGTGTTCATAAAAGCAATCACAAAAGGTGAATACTGGTTTGAATTGAATGTGCAACAAACTCTTGTTTTACTAAATATTCGGACTATCCGTGGTTTTGAGCTATATGCGGCACTCCTCCCCTCCATTACCATGGATAATCGGGAGTTAACTATACTACGTCATTAAAATGCAAGATTTTAAAAATACATTAAAACAACACATGTTCTTAAAATAAGATTGACACTCATTTTTATAAATAAGAAATAATTTCGAAAATAAATTTTAAAATATGGAAATATTAGTTTTTAAATAATTAGACATAATCAAACATTATTTTTTTAAACACTCAAATAAGAATAGAATAGAAAAATAATTAAAAACTTTTTCAACCCTCATGTATTTAAAGATATTAAAATTACACTAACAATTTCAAAAAAAGTTAATAAAATTTACGTTTTGATGAGCTAATATTTTCCCCAAAATAAGGCTTCGTAACTTTAACCACCCTATGATAAAACGTAAGAATCGGAAGCAGTTAGAAATTTGAATTGTTTCATATTTAATTTATTAGTCCTTAATATAATAATCGCGCGCATGATCACTTCTTCAATTTCAATTCAATTTTTCTATGCGCAGTTGCGAATGCCCCTTATATGGATTCTCACTAGAAACTATCTTACTAAGAAATGTATTTAAATTCAATTTTTAATGTTTATAAAAGCTATATTCATACTTTAAAATGAAAAAGAAGATGGTTAAAATATAATTTTCTATAGAGAAAAGAAATAATAAAGTTTTTTTATTTAAAAATGGCAAGTTTGGTAAAATATTTATTGCAATGTTGATCAACGCTGATTTTAGACAGGTTGATCAACATAATTCTATAACTAAATAGTAACTAGTGGAAGGTATTAATACAGGTTTTAAATAATTTAAGATGGGGGATAGAAGTATATAGGGAATGTGATAAAATGTGTGTTTGTAATTTTTATAGCAAAGCTTTTTTTTTTTGCCAAAATATATAAAATATTGCTTCAGTACAAACATAGAGTTTAATTCACGTTACATGGTGGGTGACCTCAACACTCCTTGAATATCTGGCATGAGCAAAGCGGAATTAAATGACAAAATTTTTAGATTAAGACTAAGAGGAATAGTTGTCATTAAATTCCAGGACACCCTTGATAGATATTCAAGAAATATTGATATCATCGTGTGAATAAAATTAAATTCTATGTTTGTAATGAAGCAGTATTTTATTTTCTGTAAACAAAAAAGTTTTGCTATGAAAACCAAAAACTTATCTTTTCTAGCGTCCCCTAAAACACCACCTTAAGTTCGAAATCAATCGATATGCATTCTCAATCTTAAATTTATTTTAACTGAGATTATAATTATAGAAAAGGATCATGTAAAAATAGTAAAATTAATGATTATTCAAGTATATAGTGATATATTTAGCCCTTTTCATTTTCATTTCCTTGTCATCGCAATGCAACTTCAATCGAGGATAATTCAAAATGGACGAAAATATTGAATTAGTTTACTGCTCAAAAGTAGTTTTATAGATATATTACGTTATTAATGTGAAATTTGATATTAATTTAAACAGTTTGCAAAGTTAGAAAATGATTTATAAGTGGAACTGCCGATATCATCTAAATTAAATAGCCTATACTTACCATAATGTTTTAAAAATAGATTTGTGCGAACATCAAGAGGAAGCTGGAGAATTAAGAACCTACCAAACTTTCCATCTCGATCCTGATCTTTAATTATGTCGGCTCGAAGCTCGATATCCGAGCACCCGCAGAGCCCTACGTAATAACCTTACGATGAATTGTCCTCGTGGAATCAGTAATTTGTTATTATACATGGTGGGGCGTGTATCACAGCTTTCCCTCTGGCGAGTCATCGGCGCAAACACCTTCACACTGCTGGGAAACGAAGCTCAGACAGAGTGACTCAGCGTGGCGTTCAATCAAGGAATCCTCTTTGCGCGGCTATGAGAGGATCTTTGCTGGATGTGAGGACTGACAGAGACATGTAAAGACATTAAATACTTATCCGTACCCCAAAGCTGTTGGGGCATAGTTTAAGTTATACAAATGATCAAATCTACAGCTACAATAAATTACATCCAAAATAATGTGTTAAATAATAAGTTATGAATGAGAAATAAATATGTATATATCCGCATATATATTTTTCCTTCTCTCTCTCCGTGCAAATGCGGGTACCCTTCGTATGGATCAGTGGTATTCAACATGGGGTACGTGGAGACATCTTAGGGGGTACGTAAGACTATATATAGATATAAATTGTATAATATACACATATATGATATATAAAAATATGTGTATCATATAATATATCATATATATATATATAACTATATAAAAGTTTACGTACCCTGTAAGAAATATTTATGTTAAATTTTACGTACCGCTAAGATGTCTCCGCGTAACCACAGTGGTACGCGAACCCCAGGTTGAATCCCATTGATACAGAGGTGGCCCTGGTTCGAAACGAGTGCTGTTTTTTCCTACCGCGTGTTAATACTCATCTGGGCTATACGCATTAACTACACTATTTGAGTAGGAATGATAAAAGTATACTATAGAAGAAATGTACCAAACATTTGCATGAGTAGAGAGTGGGAAACTACCTAAGTATTTCCAATCTCAGAACACCCGGCCGTGATTCACACAGCGACTTCCCCGTCACCGATGAAAATAAACCATATGAGATTGACGTCTTGATCCATGCGATCATATTTGTGGGTACGTAATACGAATGGTTGTAGTGAAGAGGATTAATACATATAACGGGGTAGACCTGTGTTCAAATCAATTTTGAAACATTTCTAAGACGTTTATATTCAAAAGAATGCCAACAGTTTTGATGGGCGTATAAAAGTTCAAATGAATATTAAGCGCAAACGTACCAACTGGGCGTTTCTTGTCGAGGAATTCTCTCTACCGGTTGTCTGAATGGGCAGCTACAGTCCAATTTTCAAAGTAAGGACTTTTTGGTAATACATACAAACATGTTTTTTGTGGTCACCGATGATAACCTTTTTACTTTGTTATAAGTAATTTTAGTAATATCCACTATAATTGTAGTAAAGAGAATGTGTAGACAATTAATATAAGGAAAACATTAATTTTAGATATCACATACAATTAAAATGAGATAGGTAGGTATAAACATATTTAAGTCAATTTATCAGATAAATAAATTAATAGAGTCTTTCAATTTATTTATCTTGATTAATTGACTCAAATATGTTTATACCTTATACCTACTTATCTCAATTTAATTGTATGTGATATTTAAATGTGTTCCTTATATTAATGTATTATAAGTGTTATTCTATAGGTTTTGATCATTTATATTAAAAGTGGCAGCTGCAGATTATATGACCTTACGTATGAGTACATGAAAGTCGATCTAGTAGCTCTTACAGCGTTCAGGTAAGGTTATTCCTATGGAAATTGGACTGTAGCGCTGGGGAGGGTGGACGGGCACCAATTCTGGTAGATGGACTACCCATCCCACTCCCCCCTGAAGTTGTCATGGTAATTGAAGACCTTCAACCCCAAGCCAACTAGGTAACCTCTTGGCTCCGGAATAATGGACACGGCATCAAGATAGCCCAGTGGAAAAGAAAAACCTCTTAACAAAAGGAAATTCTTGTTACGACAGCAATATAATACTAAGCAGGTCGCGTCATAAAAACATAAACGGAAAAAAAAAATGTGGAGAAGGGGGCTATGGTTTCCTTAAATAATTGTACAAAGGAAATGATAATAAAATGTTCATTCTAAAATAGTACACACATATATCTACGAGCACTCTAGGGAGATGAGCCTCTTATTTTTATTAGGTAGTTTGATGAAAAACACGTCCAGTACAAGAGTAGAAAGTAAATAAAGACGAGTGGTTAGCACGCCGGGTTATGACCAGGGAGGCCAATTATTCCAAATGATCTTGATGTTTTTTTCTAAACTCAAATGTGCAGGTTTTATTTGTTCTTTATGGGAATTAAGTTACATTTCATGCTCTTTCACCATGTTACTTTAGATTAGCTTTAATTTATATTTTTATTATTTCACCGCATCTCACGCATATATGTACCTATAGCACAAATTTATTGGAAATGAAGGTTTAATTTAGAGAAAGAGTACCCACATTTTCGTGGAGGAGGAGTGTAAAACCATTTGTGTAAATTAAAACTACCCTCAATAGACCCGACCTGGATTAGAACCCCTATCTCTCCATCATCAACAGTCCAGTCTATTGCGAAAGTGACACCCTTTGAAAAATATTATCACTACCTAGAAATAATATTTAACTGTTATTATTTACAGCAATATTTGTATTTTATTAAAGGTTACTCCTATGAAAATTGGACTGTTGCATGGTGACGTAATTAATAGGCTAAGCGTCTTACTGTGAAGACAGATTGACATGTCACACCAGTGGACTCTTTCATACCTTCTTGCCCAAAATGGACGACAAACAAAATAACATCTAGAAAAAGTAAAAGCCCAAAAATAAACAGAAACCATTCCTCGTCTTAAAGAAAACGTGTTGGATAGAAAAAAAAACACTTTTGAATGAATGGGATTGAAGTAATTCAATACGTCCTCTATTTAAGGTTTCTTATAAAGTGATTCTTTCATACAAAAACGCTATTCAAAAGGTAGATTTTGTCCTCACAAACGACCTTATGGGAATTAAGTTACATTTCATGCTCTTTCACCATGTTACTTTAGATTAGCTTTAATTTATATTTTTATTATTTCACCGCATCTCACGCATATATGTACCTATAGCACAAATTTATTGGAAATGAAGGTTTAATTTAGAGAAAGAGTACCCACATTTTCGTGGAGGAGGAGTGTAAAACCATTTGTGTAAATTAAAACTACCCTCAATAGACCCGACCTGGATTAGAACCCCTATCTCTCCATCATCAACAGTCCAGTCTATTGCGAAAGTGACACCCTTTGAAAAATATTATCACTACCTAGAAATAATATTTAACTGTTATTATTTACAGCAATATTTGTATTTTATTAAAGGTTACTCCTATGAAAATTGGACTGTTGCATGGTGACGTAATTAATAGGCTAAGCGTCTTACTGTGAAGACAGATTGACATGTCACACCAGTGGACTCTTTCATACCTTCTTGCCCAAAATGGACGACAAACAAAATAACATCTAGAAAAAGTAAAAGCCCAAAAATAAACAGAAACCATTCCTCGTCTTAAAGAAAACGTGTTGGATAGAAAAAAAAACACTTTTGAATGAATGGGATTGAAGTAATTCAATACGTCCTCTATTTAAGGTTTCTTATAAAGTGATTCTTTCATACAAAAACGCTATTCAAAAGGTAGATTTTGTCCTCACAAACGACCTAATACTGCATTGCTGAGTTTTTTGATGGAGCACACTGAAATAGAATGAAAGCTGAAAGACGTTTAAATTTGAGTAGGACGCTTAGGTATTGAATTTAGTCAGATGCTACAAAAAATATCCGGGATACTTAAAATATTTGTTGAAAATAATGTTTGGTACATAAACTAAATAAAGTCAATCCAATTTTGTTATTTTACATCTGTGTTTGTCTTTGATAGGAGTGAGAGCTACTTTATTAGTACTTCATAAACAAGAAGTAATAAACATTGACAAAAAAACTCAATGACGTTGGCCTGTAATCGACCTTAAGCGAACGAGCGACCGTCACCGTTAGCGATGATAGTGCTAACGTTTGCGGATATAAGGTGTCATATGGTCAGCACAATGAACTCTTCGGCCGTTAATCTCAGTTTTCTGTATTTATTCAAGAAGTTCTTAATTTGTCCTCGCGTGGCTGAGTTTGACCCCGTTCCATTCCCGCTGCTACACATAAAACTTCTGGAAGCGACGGGGATTGAACCTGGGTCCTCTGGATCTATAGCCAGGAACTCTGGCCAGTAGAAAAAAGAGGTGGTCAAACAGTTATAATATTAAGATTAATAATATTTTCCCTAGGATAGGGTTCTCATTCATTCCGCTTTTCGTGGGAAAGTCCCCATTTTTTGATCAAAACGTCCCCCTTTTTAAGTGTCCTTCCTGAAAAAAAGAAAAAAAAGAAAGAAAGTTGGTCTGGGAAACACAGCTCTAGAAAATACATTATAAGAAGACAATGCAGATTATGCGGCCTTGGATGTAAAATTAATTATTTATTATTAGGGTTATCCTTTGTGTTAGGTGTTAATGGAAGCAAATAGCATTTGGGTCAAAGTTATCAAAAACATGACAAACTGTCAACCTATTGAAAAATTCGTGATACTTATTATTATTCCGTTTTGTAATTGCCAACAACTAAATTTTAAGTAGGTTTTATAGTTTAAAAAAAAATTAATAGTGTATTTGGTTAAGTTTATTAGGTAGCAAAGAATGCTACGCCAAGCTTCCAAACCAATGTTTATTCTCTGAACCCTCAAAACTATTTATTTGCATTTTTTCATTCTTCTCCCTACTATAATTTCAAACTGTCTGGTATTGAACAGCAGAGGATGCTGTATATAGTACACATACTATATGTAACCTTTATGGAAACAACCCTTTTATCCTGAATATAAAAGTAGCTTTGTTCAACGTTTTTGAAAAATAACTATATAGTTCTTCAAAATATGGTCTGTTTTGTAACCTACTTTTATATTTTCAGTGAATGATAGGTATTCTGTTTAATTTGTGTCTCTAATAGACCTTGGTAAATTGACTTTAAGGAACGCTTTATTAAAAAAATTATGAAAGAGAGAGTTTGGTTAAAAATCTTTGTTTACCAAGCTTTAGGTTTAGTCCAACATTTTTTTTTCTCCTTTACATTAACAAAAAAGACGAGAAGGGGGTTCTGGTTTGCCTTGAACAACTCTGACCTATATTTTCTAGGTCAATAAGATTTTTCTAATACATCACCTGAAAAGTAAGAAATAAATAAATGGGTTGAGAGTGGGGAAAATTAGAAGACCATAATCTACAAACACTTTTCCGAAATTTCTAGAAGCTAATAATATATCTATTTTAATGTAACTGTGCGCAGTCCGGCAGCAGTCACGTTTGACATGGTGTGTTGCCAACTTAGTTGTAAGCTAGCCATAGTGATATTTTGTCAATGTTGGTTACTCTACATTTAGTTTTAGGTTGTCATCAAACTAAATAAATTGACTTATTAAATTACCGATTCTATGTCTATAAACTCTAGATAAATAGTCCAAAATATACTCACACTGACGGTCAGGTAGTTTAAGGCGTAGGCTCAAAATATACTGGATTGCTGGTAACGGAAAGGCTATCAGTTCGAGTCTCAGTCGGGTGCAATTGAGGACAACTTGGCTTGCAAGAAGGGCGAGAAAACCACCTCAGCACACCCTGCCGGAATTCAAACCCCAGGCTCCCTGTCTCCCATGTCAAAATGTAAGAAATAGCTAAAAGTGTTGAAGTAGGTTCTGGTTGAATAGGAGGGATGGGTGGTTAACTTGTGGCGCGTCAAAGGTCGGGAGTGCGACACGTCGTCCGGCGCCTGTACGGCAGGAGCTGTTACCCGGGTGTTAACAATCTGAGAGCCGGAGGGCCGCGGTACTGTTCATTGTTTGGATTACGGAGCACGCCAACAGCTGGCGGGACCTCATCCTCGATATTCGTTATGACTTTTTCAACAGAGCTACGAGTAATTAAGAGCACGTCTCACCCCAAGGATAGCGCCTAAATAAGGTATGTAACACAACTAGAACTAGACGTCGCATAGTGGTGCGGTATTCTGTTGTCTTCATTAGAAAACGGTTGAAAAAAACCAGTGAATAGTTTTGATACATAAAAAAATTTTTTAAAGCTTACAACTAAAAACATACTAAACAGGTCCCAATTTCGCTGTTGTCAAATGAAGAATGCATTAAACCACAATTTGATTATATTTTTTCATTATACCTTAATCTTGTTTCTAACTTCCCGGTTAAGTAGTCGTGAGATGTGATCTTAATATGGGAGTGTAGGTAACGCAAAGAAAAGGACAGTGTTTTTGAAATTTTTATACCAAAATATTTTTTTGCTCAAAAGAAACCAAATAATTCTCCAGTAGAAACATATAATTTAATTTCCTTCACACGGTGATATCAACAGTTGTTAAAGGTGACCTGGCTGTCTAGGGATAAGATGTCGGACTTCTGTGCTGGGGGTCCGGGTTTCAATCTTCGGTCCCGGCACAGATTTATCTGATTGCCGAACCCTTCCTTCACCTCTGACAAGACGTGTATTAATCACAACTTGTGAATGTGAGGAATGCCAGGCCTCCACCGTGGTTCGGATTCCACGTTAAACTGTAGGTCCTCCATTTCATCTCACAATCACCCTACCATTACACATTAGCGTAAGTGCGTATAACCCGAACGGGTAGTAAGACGCGGTGCTAATAATAATAATAATAATAATAATAATAATCATCATAATAATAATAACAGTTGTTAAATATTTGTCAAGGGTGTCCTGGAATGTAATAATCACTTTTTCACATCAGTTAAAATGCTTTTCATTAAATACTATGCTTATGACCTATTTTCAAAAACTGCTAATATAATTATGTTAAGAAAATTAAACTCGTTTCTACTGGAGCAATATGTTATTTACCAGCAAGCCCTTGCGAAACCTTTGCATATTCAACCTTTCCCTCCCCCCTAAAAATTTAGTCTTTTATTGTGTTGTTGAAATTAAATACTCAGCAAAGTGTATACACAAAATAGCAAAGAGAGTTTATTAATGTGAACGTATTTATAATTTACAATACCTCTTTGTATACAATATTTAGTGTCAGAGTGGAATCATCTTGAATTTAGATTTTTCTTTTAACTTAAATTTTAAACAAACCATGTGTTTTAACGTAAACTGAGTATGCTATGTCAGAAGTCGGTAAAAAAAATCCTATCCACTGATACCCTATTCATCGCTGTAGGTTTGTATTAGTTGAGAAAAAGGGATGTTGACAACAGAAATAATATATAGGATTTTGAACCAAAAAGTTATTTTCTCTAAAAACTGCAGGTTCACTGGCCTTTTATCTCGCCCCTTTCCACCTCATTAAGGGTGATATTATTCATGACCCGGGTCTCTTGCACAACTATATATGTAATAAGAAAAACTTGGCTGATAATCGACCTTAGCTATGATTTCGAAAATATATTGGTTAAATTACACAAACTTAAAATGTTTATTGAAATAAACACATTCAAAACCCATTATACAAATTATCACATTGGGCATCCACAGGAGTATGATCTAGATATGAAGACACTTATTCTAGAGTTAAACAATTTTCTAAAACTATTTTTTCTATACATACGTCAAGTCATGTAAACTGCAGCCGTTACCTTTGATAAATAATATGTATACCTAAAAAATAATACTAATATAGTAAAATATTATTAATGTTAACTGCAAAAAAAAAAGTTTACAGCTTCTAAATGTTTCTTCCTACCAGAATTCTATTATAATTGATGTGATCATGTGTAAGTTGAAGTCCTTTTTATGGATTATCAGATATCTTCACTTCTCACTAGTAGTTGTCATCATTATTTCAATACAAGTACACATTTAATAAATCAAGTATAGAAACCTTGTCCGTGTGTACGTGGCAATAGAACACACGTTCCACCGTGGTCCGGTCCAAGACACGGTGCGGTTCTCCCTCCTCCGCCGTGCACTTGAGTCTTTAACGAAGACTGACGGAGATGAGCCGCGGTGTCGTTGACCCTCTTGGTAAGCTCCCGGGAGGAGTGATGGCTTGCTCTATATTCTGAGACCCTAATAATACCATCAGAGTTGTTTATTGAGGGCTGTAATTATTAGAGCTGGCGTGGAGGAGCGCCATTTCATCTAAGCTGGGGAGTGAAGATTTGGCAGTAGGGCTAACGCGTGGAGGGGAGCCATTTCATCTCAGCTGAAGAGTGAAGATTTGGTCGTGTAGCTACCGTGTTGAGGAGAGCCATTTAATATCAGCTGAGAAGTGAAGATATGGCCGTATAGCTATCGCGTGGAGGAGAGCCATTTCATTTCAGCTGAGAAGTGAAGATTTGGCAGTAGAGCCGACGCGCAAATATAAAAACAATAATCTAGACTAGAGTAGCTGACATTGACGAAAAGGCCACCATGTTTATCTTAAAGCTGTCACAATTGCCAGCACGTGTCAAAAGCGTCAGCTACAGATAAAATAACTCACACAAATGGGTACATGGATTAAGGCATCAGTCTCGTCTCATCTGGTTTGACTATAGCGGGGAGGTTGGGGCTCGAACCTAGGCCGTGTGTACTAAGGTTTATTTTCTCTTCAAAGGTTTTCCCCCTTCCCCTCTATGCTAATGAAGGTATACTTTTTCTAAATTATATCTTCCTAATTCCTATCCCAATAGTGTAAACATGTGAATAGTCCGGATGGGTAGTAGGACGTGGAGCACGTGGGTGAATACAGATCAATTTTCATAGGAAGGACCTTTTAAAAAAATGTAAACTTTTTTACGGCCAGTATTGAAAACATTTTACTATATTATAAGTGTTATTTTATAGGTACTTATTGATCGTATCTATCAAAATTGACTGCTACAGATCACATGAATTGACGTATTAATATGTTAAAATAAATCTAGTAACTTTTCTATATGTTAGATGTAGATTAAATACGTTTTGAAATATCAGAAGTATTTTCTTATGAAGATCTGACTGTGTGCGTCCTAAAAGAATGAAAGAGGAATCGAGTACTTGACCTCTTACGTGACACCATCAATGTCAGAATAAATGAAAAAGCTTTACACGTTTGTAACAAGCTTTGCTTGAAATATAGTCACTTATTACTTCACTTCCTTTTAAGAGAAGAATGAATATGAAGTAACTATCAAGCACACAAGATCATCATTATAGTCCTGATAAAAATCAAGATTTGTGTAAGAGGACGTTGAAAAATGTGAGGATTTGAATATGAAGAGGGCAGGCGAAAAGCGGGATATATCCAGACGAAATAAACATTCAGCGCTATTAGGATTTGTATGCAAGGGAACGCCAGTTATAACAAAAATACTTTTTTGGAAAAAATAAATAATACTATATTGCTTTATCAAATATGTTTGGTTTAATCTTCTACACATGTATCTCAATTTTCTTACAAATTTACAGTACATATCAGACAGCTATAAGAAGTTACAAGATTCACTTCCACGCATTCATACGTCAAGTCATGTGATCTGCAGCTGACACTTTTATAGCTATTATAAATACTTAAAGACATTAGCTAAATTAGTACATAAGCGTATAATCCGAATGGGTAGTAATAAACGCTGCTAAAACAATTAATATATATTTGATTTACTTCAAATCAAAAAAAATTTTGCTAGAAAAACTGCAAAAATATTGCCCTTAACAAGTGTTTTATATTCACCCATGCCTATAGCTCGAACGGGTATCAAGAAGTGGCGGGAGAATTAAAATGGTAAAACTATTCCACTGTTGTCAAGTTAAGAATGTAGAAAACAGCGATTTCTGGTTCTAGAGTAAACAATTATCCGATTAATCGGTCGTGAGATAAACTCTTTATATTTAAAAGTGGTAAGATAAATACCGTGTTATGTTTTGTCTATGGGTTGGTACTCTATATTTATCACTTACATCTTCTAAAAGGTTCCTCCAATGTTGAACTGTAAACGACAGAAGCGTTATTCTATCCATTCCAAGACATAAAGTGGACTTAACGCATTTTCCCTCTCTTTCGCTTCTTACTCTTCAAAATGTAAATTAGAAGGTGAGGTGGAAAGCCGTGATAATGCGAGACCAAAGAGATGGGTGTTGGGACACCATAATCATGTCAGACGCCGTATCAACAAGTTATTCCTCCTTGGTGAACTGAAGAGCAGAAAGAAAATACCAACACCACCTTTCATTGTCAATCGGGCGGACGTCGAGAATAGTTCCTCACCGAGGAGTCTGGGCGGAGTGATGACTGAGAGTCTCTACTCTCCATCATTCTGTCACAGAGGAAGAAGAGAAGGGGATGTCGGGAAGCAGCTTATATGTGTATGTATGTGAACGCTAAGGGGGGGATGTCGTGTTTATAAAAGAGAACCCACCCCTTATACCTCCACCCCCCTAGCCTTGTATTATTTGGGAACATAAGCCTTGGCCACTGGCGTTACACCTGGTTAAAACGAACTACGAATAGGAAGGAGCCCAACTAACAACCGTACATAAATTAAAATAAGAGGAGGAAAAAATAATGACGTATAAATAAAATATGTAGAGCTATAAATAAGATGGAAAACTTGTTCTTTCTTTGTTTATACCTTGTGTTCTGTTTGTATCTCAAATAAATGTATTATACCTGTCAGGAGATACTTGAATTTCCCACTGGTATTGATAATTAGGCAACGTTGATAAAGCGGCTCCAAGAGTCCTGGAACATGTCTGCCATAGACCTAATCCGGGTGGTTTTTTTAAGGGTTGTATACGCTTCTGTAAGGGCACAATGCCATGATGAAATCTGCGTCCGATAGATATAAAGGATTATTTATTTACGCTTCCTTAAGGGCACAATGCAATGTTGAAAACCGCGTCATATGGTTTTAAAGGATTATCCACACTTATTTAAGGGCACAATAAAGTGATACATCAATATAAATGGAAAGCTCAAAATAAGGTTTTTTTTATACTTCTCAACAAAGCATGCATAACCACTAACCACTCATCCTACAATGGATTGAACCATTATCTCTCTGTGGCCATTACGTTGCTTGAGAACAGTGTTTTGAAGGTTGCACTTGCAGTTCGTTTTGGTTCAGTTGATTGCAGATTTATGCGCTTTCTAGTAGTAGTATGTATATATATATATATATATATATACTTTCTAGTAGTAGTAAGTATATATATATACTTTCTAGTAGTAGTAAGTATATATATATATATTACCTAGAGAGTAATAGATAGAGTACAAACACAACTTGACATTTTGATCTTCAAAGTGGAGCGTCAATGTACCGATTTGAATGTCCACTATGTAGCTCCCATCAATGTCTAAAAATACAGTCCCATTTTCATAGGAAGAATATTTTATTATGACGGTTAGAAAAGTTATTATATCTACTTACATACGTTCATACGTCAAACCATATTATCTGCGGCAGCTACTATTGATATAGGGCATCCACAATAGGAGAGGAGGTGACAGCCAGGAAAAGTTACCATGTATTCATTCGACCAACCAAATGATCTGCAAGACGATATCATGATTTGTTGTTACTTTAGGCGATTAAATATTCACACAAATTATTTTTTGTGGAAGCGACGTCTGTGATTTTCTTAAAAATGCTTTCCAAACGAGAGCGTTTAAAATGCTGCGTATTCTTCTGAGATCAAGATGGCGAACTAGCCGAAACAAGGGTGGTTGATGACGTCATACAAACCCGTCTTGTCAGAGGTGAAGGAACGGTTTGGCTATTAGATAAATCTGTGCCGGGACCGAGGATTGAACCCCGGACACGCGGCACATAAGTCCGACACCTTACCCCTAGACCACCAGGTCACCTTTCATTTTCTAAAATATCA
Source organism: Timema bartmani (assembly GCA_902151455.1). Taxonomy (NCBI): domain Eukaryota; kingdom Metazoa; phylum Arthropoda; class Insecta; order Phasmatodea; family Timematidae; genus Timema; species Timema bartmani. The sequence goes on along the minus strand of CABFWB010001754.1, from coordinate 104,637 downwards.
CTTATTGCCACGACAGAAAAAAAAAGTTTAGTAATTTATCTTGTTCTTTCAATAAGTTACGAAAACGCCAATTATACAGTAATCCTATGAATGCGTCAAATAGATCTAGTAGCTTTTTTAACTGTCAGATAAGGTTCTTCCCGTGAAAATTGGACTGTGTACGTGTGTCACAGGAAAAAAGACTGTCATGAAAGCGTATCGATGTCGTGTTTTAAGACAAGCTCTGGTTAAATTTATTCGACTGGACTGTAACACACATGTTCTCTTGTAGCACGTTTTCATCAGAAATACATTATTAATTTCCTTACGTCATCAACTATTTTGACTTGTGTCATAACTATGTTGTGTTTGTCTCGTCTCTGGATGGCACCGCAAAAACACAGAATATGGGGGAAATTGGTATAGTCGTGTGCATTTAAGACCCCCATACACTATCAAATAATTTTGAGCGATGGAAATTTTGGGCATCCGACACCTTAGTTCAGTCGGTAGCGTGTCTGTATTTTGAGCTAAGGGTCCCGGGTTCGATTCCTATCATGACCGAACCATTTATCATTGGTGAAATGTGTGTTTACCCTTTAACAGTGATGAATTAATGGTCCGGGACTGGATGTTGTGCCTGTCCTAGTCTTAAGGTGCGGCCGAAGGGAGCGAAAGTATTTTTACAATTTTTATAGAATATACATTTTTGGCCAAAATAAATAAAATTTTCTACAGTAGCAACATAGAGTTTAGTTTTCTGCACGTGCTAATATCAACAGATCTTGAATATCCTTCAAGGGTGTCCTGGAAGTTTGTTAAAACCTTTTAAAGAAAAAGAAAAAGTTTTGTCAAAATTCCAGGACATCCTTGGCATACATTAAAAATCTGTTGATATTAGCATGTGCAGAAAACTAAACTCTATGGTGCTACTGGAGAAATATTTCATTTATTTTGGCCAAAAACGTGTAAAGCTATAAAAACAGTAAAAATACTCGCGCTCCCTTCTGCCGCACCTTAAGTTAGATTATAAGGCACATGAAGCTACGACAGGCCTAGCGAGCCGGTATTGGAGTATATATGGCTCGAATAAAAAATGGACACAGGCCTCGGGCTGGAAACAGTAATGGGTATAAAAAAGAGACACTTGTGTTCAAATATGGACCATGTATGGGCTGGTTTGAGCTGTTGCACAGCAGTCTGACCAAAATCCACATATTGGAATTTTTTTTATACACGCTCAGTGTTGATCAACATTTGTCGCCATGTTGTGTGTGACTGGGCGTTGTTGCTGGCCTTTAGAAGTTCTTCTTTCAAAAAGTCCAACTCGTTAATTTTGTTCTATGGTAGCTTGAACATCATCAAATAAAATATTCTGGAGATAATTTAAAGCACAATCTTCTGGGAATTTGGGACTAAAAAATAAGTGTTTTGAACTGTAATTTGAAGAAAAAAAATCACAGATTACGACAATCTTGTTAGAGACAAAATCAATATTCCGTTGACATATTTTATTTTCATCCGAAACGCATGCATTAATTATGTCTAAGCAAGTTGCTTCGTACATTCTCCTCCCCTCACTACCACTCAGCTCTGACTGATGTTTGCACAATTCTGTAATGGCCAGTTGGTAGAATCACATGTTGTGCAACGGCTTGTTGTCTAACAGCGGTTTGCGCAACTTTGTTTGAATTGAATGTAGGCTTATATGAGCCTCTTAACGGATCAGGTCAAACATATCCATACAATAACAAGCGTGGGACTTATTTGATATCTATAGTTTAGCTGCGGAATGATTATGTTCTACGAAAAGGTTTGTTGAAATGCAAGTCAAATTAAAAAGGTTTCCGATTGGTGTTTAACTGAAAGTAGATCGATTTCCATCAGCTGTTAAAGTAAAAGTAGATCTATTTCTAATAGATTCTAAAGTAAATTTGACAGTATCCATTAGTTGTCGAAGTAAATTTTCTCGCTTAATAGATTTTGAAGTTAAATTTCATTTATTTCTTTCAGATGTTGATTTAATAGATTTTGAAGTAAAAGTTGATAAATTTTAATAAATCTTGAAGCAAATGTCTAATAGTTTCATACAGTTGGGTTATTAGTAGAAATTAGAAAGGTACCTAAAAATAAGTTGTTAAAGTAGTATGTTAAATTAGAAAGGTTTCCGACCAGTGGCGTATGCAAGATCATGAAGTGAGGGGAGTTCAAAGCTACAAGGGTAAAAGAGGGTGCGGGGGAGGGGGATATTTTGGACAACTTAAAAAGCTTGCTCAAAAGTGTGTTCAAGAACACTGAGAAAGAAGGATGAGGGGGATAATATTTTCATAATTTTATGATAGTCTACTCGAATAATCCCCACCATTTACTATAGCAGAATAAATAGTTCATTCCCTATGAAATGGATATGATTTAGTACCAAATTTTCTTTTTTCACACAATGTTTAGCTGGCCACAGATGACCCTCTCTCATTTTTCTAATGTTTAAGATTCTTACACCAGGGTGGGGAGACGGGGAGGGGAGGGGGGCTCCAGAGTAAATTCATTTCCCCTAGCCCCTCCGTGGCTACTTTATTTTAGTTTCAACAGTTGTTGGAGTAAAGTAATACAAGTTTTCTCGACATCTGCAAAATAATTTTTTTTTTTCCCATTGGTTGTTGAAGGGTAAGTTGAAAGCCGTGTTGCTTATTGAGGTACGCCCCGTTTACCACGAAAAGCTGAGTCATAATGGAACCATGAAGGGTAAGCATCTTACCTTTCAGGGTAAACGAGCGGTAAAGTCAAATTCTCATAGAAAAAACCTTATCTGACACTTAGGAAAGTTATTTTTATCTACTTTCACGTATTCATACATCAAGTAATTTTATATGTAGTTGTCACTTTTGATATATATTAATAATACCTATAAAATAAGCCGAGTAATATAGTTAAATTTTATTATTGTTGACACCTAAAAGATATGTTTGTAATTTAAAAAAATTTCTTCCTATTATGATTCCACTATAGCTTATGTTCCCATCAGTTTTTTAAAGAACAAAAAAGCTATCGGTTCCTATTAAAACATTAGTGAGATGTTCTGTGAAGACAAAAGATGAATGAGATAATGCAATTGGTTGGTAATGGAGTTATTCCAAGGTGCAGCCAACACCTTTCAAGGCCTATCTTTTCTTGAAAGATGTTCCTGTAACCACTATTAAGTTATTAATCAACCATTTAAGTGGCCCCTTTCATCCTAACAAATAACATGTATTTGAGTGTATCCCTCAAGTTTGAAGTGATTTAGCGAACTTCATTACTTTTTCAAGGCGAGGAGGTAAAAAGCAATTTAAATAATAATAATGATATTTTGTGAATGACGAATTATTATATGGTCTACATAACAGTTTATTTAGAGCGATGTTTCCCAAATTATGGTTCGTGTACCCAGTGTCGAGTTTAAGGGGGTGCGATCGGGGCAATTGCCCCAGGGCCTCCACAAACCCTCTCCCCCAAATTTTCTATCACTGTCGATATTATCTTCAGCTACCAATTCAGTGGTGGCAGAACCTTATTTGTGTAGGGAAGATCAAGAAAAAAAAAAGTTTTTTTTATGGACGTGCCTTCCAACCCTACTCCCACCCACTCTCCCCTCCCTGGTAAAGGATTTAAAATTATTTGTCTTTAAAAGCTATTTGAAGTGGTCCTCCTTCCCACTTTTTGAGAATGATATATTATTTTTATAAACTATTTGGAGTAGTCTCACCCAATTCTTTTTTTAATTTGGATGCTTCCAGAATAAATTTGGAGTAATCCTCCTTGGGCAAATTTTCGAAAATTTGCTGTCTCTAAAACCTATTATGAGTAGTAATTACCTTGAATTAAAAAAAACTAGACTCCTTTATAATCTACCACTTAAAGTGATCCTACCCTAAACATTTTTGTAATTTGGATGCCCCTCGAAGTTATTTAGAGTGACCCTCATATTGATATTTTCCGACAGTTAGATGCCTCTACAAGCTATATGGAGTTGTCTTCTTAATTAATTTTATTTTTAAATTACATGTCTTTTGATGCTATTTGGAACTATCCTCAACTGGATATTTTTGAAAATTGGATATTTTTAGAAAATAATTGGAGTTATCATCTTGATTATATATATATATTCATCTTGAATCTATTTGGAGTGGCCCTCTTTCACCCAGGTAATTTAAAAAAATTTATGTCTCTAGAAACTATTTGGAGTAGTCCCTACCTGGTGAATTTTTAAAAGTGAATGCCTTTACAAGTTATTTGCAGTTTAATACAAATCTTTAATCTTCATATTCGAGAATATCAGAAGGTGTGAAATATGTCTTGTGGGAGGTATCTTTTAAAAGCTATTTAAAGTAGTTCTCCCACCAAATTATTTTGAAATTTCTATGCTCCTAGAAGCTATTTGGAGTAGTCCTTGGGAAATTTTTAAAATTTGGATGCATCTAGAGTCTAGTTCAGCCATCTAAGAATCTGTAAAATTACTCGTGCTACACGTACGATATCCGTGTTACGAATCACGACCGCGTAAAATAGCCATTTGACGCACCGTCCAACAGCGCCCTCTAGCACCAAAGGGTGACGTCCGCAGACCTATATTCACTAACAAAAAAGGTTTGTTTTTAGTGTTCCCTATCTCCCATTAAAGTTTGTGCAGAGTTTCTAATCATCCTGTATAGTATGTATATAAATATACAGTACGTTTGGAAAGTCGCTGTGCATTTAGGATACGTTACGTGGAAGCGCATTTGGTTATCAGTATCTATGTTGCTGTTAATGTTGTTGTTGTGTGACATTTAACTGTGGTTGACGCTTGGTGCCGGTGAGTGTTTAGTTCACTTTGTACTCACTATGATTCTTTCAAATGAGGAACGTGTTTTTCTTGTTGAACACGTCTTTCGAGAAGGCAATAGATACACCAATTTAGTACAGAATCAATTTGATGAAAACTTCCCAGAAACACCTGTACCTCATCGAAATGCAGTTCGTAGACTTGTTGAGAAATTTCTTGGAACAGGCACAGTGTTAGACGCCGAAAGAAAGAACATACCATCTAAACCTAACGACGAGAAGCTGTTAGACATTTCTGCATTTGTGACTCTATGCTAAGGAGTCCATCAAAATCATTACTCGAGTTGGCACAAGAGGAAGGTATCGGGCTTGTAACAGAGGCCTGTATAGAAGCTCTTGGAAATAACACACAACACCTTTTATAAGTGCCGCGTATGCGTCATTCCTAACGCACTGAACATTTACTTTGGTTAGGGTGACCTGGCGGTCTAGGAGTAAGGTGTCTAACCTCTGTGCTGGGGGTCCGGGGCTCAATCCTCGGTCCCGGCACAGATTTATCTGATTGCTAAACCCTTCCTTCACCTCTGACATGAAGTGTATTAATCACAACTTGTGAATGTGTGGAAAGCCAGGCCTCCACTGTGGTTCGGATCCCATGTTAAACTGTAGGTCCTCCATTTCATCTCGCAATCACCCTACCATTGCGCATTAGCGTAAGTGCGTACAACCCGAACGGGTAGTAAGATGCGGTGCCAATAATAATAATTTGGTTAGATCAGTGGTTCCCAACCGGTGGGAAGGGGGGCTTGAAGTACTTCTGAGTGTAAGGGAGGGGGAGGGAGAGAGGGTGTAACAGTTAGGGGAAAAACTTTTAAAATAATATATAGTTAAAGATAAATTTTATTTAAATCACTTTTCCAAAGTAATTAACATAGTTATTTCTTGTGGTTGTAATAAATTCGGTGACCAGTCAAACGTGTGCATGCACGTGTTTGTTTTCAAGCTCGTAAGCCACGGATTATTCGCCCCTCAATTCTACCTCCTAACTAACCTCCCCCTAGACCAGGGGTTCCCAAACTTTTTGAACCATAGGAGCCCTTGCATCAGAAAAAATAAATTCCGGAGCCTTTATAGCATTTTTACACTAATATCATACACATTCAATAATGACAGTTAACTTTTACAAGCATAAAAGTATTAAATACACGGAAAATATCACATGTAGCTACACTTTTGGCAAACGTTCTTTTATTCAGATTTGAAAAAAATTGGCAGTTCCAACATTCTAAAATTTACAAATATCACTTTGCAAGTTTTTATCATTTAAACATGCTTCGATATGAATAAATGAATAAATAAATTAATAAGAAAGTGTGCCGGTAGCTTATTTTGAGTAAATCTATTTTTTTTTCTCTTTTCACCCTTAAGTAAACTGCTCTTTATTTTTGGGCTGGTTATTTAATTCCAAAAACCCCTCGGGGAACCTTATTAAAACCCTAGATACCAAGTTTTAGCCTGATGTGCTAAATGGTTTCGACTCTAGTCTCAGAAGGTAGTCAGTCTACAGAGTACAGATGGCATTACAAAACAAATTTTCCGAGTTTAGGGGATCATGAAATGTCGACATCCATCAAAATCTCAAGGTCAATTTTTGATTACTATAACAATACTTTCTCCGAGGGGTCGTGAGAAAGTAAAATGACAGTGCCTATAGTCAATTTTTCAAAGAAAAGCCTTTTATAAAAAACAAACTTTTTTTTCGTCCACTGTTGCGGTAACTATTTCATTAGTTTTATTGTGTATAAGTATTGATAATTTATATCAAAAGTGACAGCTGAAGATCACGTGACTTGACGTATGAATACGTGAAAATAGATCTAATAACTTTTATAGCTGTTAGATGAAAATTAGATTGTAGCTTTCCTCCCACAGATTCGGCTGAATCCAAGAACACAAGTCATCTTATTGTCCCGAGGATGGAGCCACAAGAGTCAATTGACCGCCTCGCCTGTGTCATAGAACCGGAAGCTGTCATAAAGCTTGTTAGTGCAAGGTCGCACCACCAAGTTCAGATTTACTTCGCTCCTGCATTGGATATCATCTCTGAGGGAACTAGAGAACTAGGGGAAACAGCGTTGCCATTATCTTGTTTTAGTGTGGTCAACGTTCCTTGGAGTATAAGACAAGTTTTGCAACGTTGGTTTTCGATGTTACCAGTAGCTCCAACTTACCCCAGCCCACACCACCTTCCCTCGTTACCGAAAGCGAGGAAATTTGTCAACAGTTGAGAGAGAGAGAGATATAGAGAGAGATAGAGAGAGAGACAGAGAGAGAGACAGAGAGAGAGATAGAGAGAGATAGAGAGAGAGACAGAGAGAGAGACAGAGAGAGAGAGAGAGTGTGAAGGTAAAGCTTTTCTCCAAAAAGACCTGCTGTTTCCTTAGAGGTGATATTGGGTGTAGTACCGAGCTCGGAAAAACGAAAGGGGAAATGGGAGATGTCGACAGTTCCTTCCTGGTGGTTGAGTGGCTAGGGGATACAAACTCGATTATATGCGGCGCTCCTAGCTCAGGCTATGCGCACAACACAAGTGGGACAGGAACGATCGAGGTAGAATTTAGAGGAAATGTACACGTATTTGTTGTGGAGAGAGTGGGATATAATTTAGGGGGAATAAAATTGTACACCCGGGCGGGAATCAAGCCCCGACTCTCCCTGTCATCGGAAAACTACACTAGATGTGCTTGTCCACGTGACCAACGATGCCGATAATAAGGTAAACAAAAATTAAGATGTGCGGTAATTTGAATATACAAATGTTATTCTTTTAAGAATGCATTTATATATTTTTTTCAACTTTATTAAAACTTTAAAAAGTCAAACATTGTTCAAAGTTAGAATATTGTTTAATTAGTTTATCAAAATGGGGTCACATCATTTCAAATCTCAGGGACCTGCTTCGGTCACATGGTCTAAGGCGTCACTCTCGTGTTAGACTAGACTGGTGATGACAGAGAGACTAGGTTTCGAATCCCGGTCGGGTGCACTGAAGTTGGTTTTTCAAAAATTGTTTTCCAATCTCCCTTAACGAAAATTCGGGTACAATTCCTCTAAATTCAACCTCCCTAGTCCATTAGCGTATAACCTGAACAGGTAATAAGACGCTGTGCTAAAATAAATAAATATAATATTTAAATAAAAAATGTTGGGGGGGTGGGGTGGTAGGCAACGCTTGCTGCGGATACCATCCAAATCTCCCTCCTACCCCCACATCCAATTCCCAACACACTCGGGGACGCTCCTCTTTATTTTCGAACAGAGACGGGTGCGAATATTTTTGATTGACTCGTTGCTCTCAAGGTCGTTGCATTGTGTTGCGTTTTCCCCTGTACTCTTCTAGAGCGAGCAGCATTACTTCCTGATTAATCATAAACTGCAATCATTCACCCCCTCCCCCCAGACACACACATATATACATCCCGACCCTCCTCTGCTAATATGTGCCAGCGGGGCAGTGGAGTACACAGCAATTATGTGTATAGCGTGGTCGTTGTAGCTAGGGCTATGTGACGTCACCGCGCGTGGGGCACGTCTAATGGATTGTAACTAATGAACAGCTAGCTAGCGGCGAGACTGCAGTTCAATTTTTACAAGAAGGGCCTTGTCTGGCTGTTAGAAAAGCTACTATATTTCTTTTAAAGTATGAATACACCAAGTCATGCGATCTGCAGCTGTCGCTTTTGATAGTTAATATCAACCTACCTATAAAATAACACTAATTATATAGTAAATAATATAATTGTTCACCATGAAGAAATATGTTTGTATTTCCTAAAAGGTCCTTCCATGAAAAATGAACTATATAAAGTTAGAGCGTGACTATAGTTGGAACGCTTCAAGAAGAGCCTTTTTGAGAGTTTACAAAATAAAGATAGAGTAACCAACATCCAACGTGGACAAAAGGTCACTAAATTGATACCTCACCTGCCTAAAATTGACATAATCTGTGATAGATGGCAACTTCAGAACACATGGCTTGGCGAATGATTACTTGTAAGTAGAAAAAGTCGTTTAATGAACTGCCAGATAAGTTTATTCCTACTGCGATCTGAATTTTTAGCCATAAGACAAGCAAACATTTTTTTTCATTTTCTTTATTTTAACACACTAATGGCGCCCGTGACTATCAACGGTTTTACTTTATTACCGAAGTAAGCAAAATAAGGAAGATGAGTTTTAAAAAAGAACACAGCATTCATCTGAAGGGAAAAAAGGAAACCACATATAGATTAAAAATACTCCCCAGTGCGGCTTGTTGGGGCTTGAGCTTCACCACTTTGTGTCAAAGTCAGGTGTGCCTACACCTCACCTAATTCTACTAGTTTTCATCACTCAAATTTGATGGCTAAGTTGAAAAGTATTTTAAGCTTTTTTTTCATATGCATGCAATTGTTATGATAGTCACACGTAAAGGTGGCCGAGTGGTCTAAAGCGTTAAATTCGCATTGCTCTTTGTCGCTGCTGACTGGAGAGGCGGGTTTCAAACCCCGGTTGTGTGCCCCTCTACGCAACCCTTCTAATAATAACTTCCTAGCAACTTTCATATGATGATAGTAATAAAAATAATAATATAAAATTATGATTCACTAGTTGAAGTACCTTAGGACTGTACTCAGCGTTGCCTGGGAGAAATGCTTTAAGTTTAATGCTTGTACTGTACGTGGAAGGTAGATTTTAAATTCCTACTTCCAGGTGCACATATCTGCACAGCAGCTACTAATTTTTAAAATTTCAGACCACTGTTTGTGGTAGATATCGCAGTGCTCATGACAGACAGACAAACTCTTCATTTTATTAATATAGATTCGAAAGACTCTAATAAGCTGAAATTATATATTTGAAATACATGGTTGGTGGCTTAGCGCTATTGCTCTGACGCTTTTGTGAACCAAGCCAAAGTTTTAGAGAGCGAATCTATCTCGGTGTGTTTTTCAAAAATATGGTTTCATCTTGTCGAACTCTGGGCTGTTCGTCATCACAATCTTCTAACAATGTTACAGAACCGTTAATCAGTTGCGTCTGGTTTCCGAGATTTTTTACCTATCACTTTGAAGTCTTGGGAGGATTGTTCAGGAGTAAGCCTCTGTCTAACACTTGGATACGCCCTCTGTAGAGCTAATTTGATAGAGCAGTGGTGAGTCAGGTCAAAAGTATGGGGTTTGAATCAGTATCCGGGAATTTTTCAAAACTATATCACGAGATTAATCATTCTTTTTAAAACCAATTAAACATTAGTGCAACACAAATAAAATGTCCTCAGAAATCTTAAGGGTATTTTCGGTTATTGTTTCTCGCGTATTGTTGTCAATTTTCTCTTCATAGCCTTGTGTATCTATTGGCTGACCACATCCGATCACCCGTAATCAGTAAACACAAGTTTAATCTTAACCAAAATTCTCGTTGGATACTGGTTGACCAATTTCGGTAATAGAGGATTTTGCTATATGCATATGATACCGTATTAATGGCTGAGAATGAAAGTGACTTGCAGAATGCATTAAATTGTTTGAATGTGGCGATAAGCAGAATGGATCTTCGTATAAATGTTCCCAAAACTAAGGTAGTAGTTTTTTATAACGACGGATCAGGAAATTATTGTCAGCTTAGTATAAATGGAGAGCTGTTAGAACAAGTGAATTGGTTTATGTATCTGAGCAGAATGTTTGGTAAAAATGGAAGGATATATGGAGAAATCGACAGACGGGTCAATTCATCTTGGAAAGTAGTTATATTTATGTGGACTATTGTAAATACTGAAGTAGTATTGAAAAAAGTAAAGATGGCAGTAACGCCAACAACGTTGTATGGATGTGAAGCGTGGGTCTGTTAGGAGAAACACAAGAGCAAGGTGAATGCAGTTGGAATGAGATATCTAAGAAATGTATGTGGACACACTTGTATAGTTAGACAGAGTCGGTAATGAATGGGTGATGAAGGAGTGTCTCTTGAAAGGGAATCCACTAGGTCAATGTGAAAGAGGTGTCTACGTTGTTTTGGCCATGTTGAGAGGATGAGTGTGGATCGAATGACGAAGCAAATATGTGATGGAAGAGTGTGTGGATCAAAAGGAAGGAGTAGGTATGTATATATGTATGTATGGGCCATGAGTTCTTCTTGGGAATTGTAAACAAGGCGTACTGGTGTACTAGCTTGCCCATGGCTGTTGTGGCGCTCCATTTAGAATGGTTGTGTCTTCTCAAGCTGAGCGAAAAATAGTTAGTGATGGATAATAAGACACAACAAAATGCTAATCTAACCAAGCATAACCTAATCCAACCAAGCCTAATCTAATATAAGACAAAAAGATTGGTGGAGTCGAATTCATAATCTACCCATAAGTATATTATCTGTTATAGTTCTCCTGGCCAATGAACGTGGCCCAACTAAGCTATGACGATAATCCTAGTCAGTAATCGTGGCTCAACTAAGCTATGACGACAATCCTGGCCAGTGATCGTGGCCCAACTAAGATTAAAGCTATGACAACAATCCTCCTGGTCAGCGAACGTAACTCAACTAAGATATGACGATAATCCTCCTGGTTGGTGATCGTGGCCCAACTAATCTATGATGATAATCCTCCTGGTCAGTGACCGTGGTCCAACTAAGCTATGACGATAATCCTCCTAATCAATGATCGTGGCCCAACTAAGCTATGACGATAATCCTCATGATCGGTGATCTCCTGGTCAGTGACCGTGGTCCAACTAAGCTATGACGATAATCCTCCTGCTCAGTGATCGTGGCCCAACTAAGCTATGATGATAATCCTCCTGGTCAGTGACCGTGGTCCAACTAAGCTATGACGATAATCCTCCTGCTCAGTGATCGTGGCCCAACTAAGCTATGATGATAATTCTCCTGGTCAGTGACCGTGGTCCAACTAAGCTATGACGATAATCCTCCTGCTCAGTGATCGTGGCCCAACTAAGCTATGATGATAATCCTCCTGGTCAGTGACCGTGGTCCAACTAAGCTATGACGATAATCCTCCTGCTCAGTGATCGTGGCCCAACTAAGCTATGATGATAATTCTCCTGGTCAGTGACCGTGGTCCAACTAAGCTATGACGATAATCCTCCTGCTCAGTGATCGTGGCCCAACTAAGCTATGATGATAATCCTCCTGGTCAGTGACCGTGGTCCAACTAAGCTATGACGATAATCCTCCTGCTCGGTGATCGTGGCCCAACTAAGCTATGATGATAATCCTCCTGGTCAGTGATCGTGGTCCAACTAAGCTATGACGATAATCCTCCTAATCAATGATCGTGGCCCAACTAAGCTATGACGATAATCCTCATGATCGGTGATCTCCTGGTCAGTGACCGTGGTCCAACTAAGCTATGACGATAATCCTCCTGCTCAGTGATCGTGGCCCAACTAAGCTATGATGATAATCCTCCTGGTCAGTGACCGTGGTCCAACTAAGCTATGACGATAATCCTCCTGCTCAGTGATCGTGGCCCAACTAAGCTATGACGATAATCCTCCTGGTCAGTGATCGTGGTCCAACTAAGCTATGACGATAATCCTCCTGCTCGGTGATCGTGGCCCAACTAAGCTATGATGATAATCCTCCTGGTCAGTGACCGTGGTCCAACTAAGCTATGACGATAATCCTCCTGCTCGGTGATCGTGGCCCAACTAAGCTATGATGATAATCCTCCTGGTCAGTGATCGTGGTCCAACTAAGCTATGACGATAATCCTCCTGGTCAGTGATCGTGGCCCAACTAAGCTATGACGATAATCCTCCTGGTCAGTGATCGTGGCCCAACTAAGCTATGACGATAATCCTCCTGGTCAGTGATCGTGGCCCAACTAAGCTATGACGATAATCCTCCTGGTCAGTGATCGTGGCCCAACTAAGCTATGACGATAATCCTCCTGGTCAGTGATCGTGGCCCAACTAAGCTATGACGATAATCCTCCTGGTCAGTGACCGTGGTCCAACTAAGCTATGACGATAATCCTCCTGGTCAGTGACCGTAGTCCAACTAAGCTATGACGATAATCCTCCTGGTCAGTGACCGTAGTCCAACTAAGCTATGACGATAATCCTCCTGGTCAGTGACCGTAGTCCAACTAAGCTATGATGATAATCCTCCTGGTCAGTGACCGTGGCCCAACTAAGCTATGACGATAATCCTCATGATCGGTGATCTCCTGGTCAGTGACCGTAGTCCAACTAAGCTATGACGATAATCCTCCTGGTCAGTGACCGTAGTCCAACTAAGCTATGACGATAATCCTCCTGGTCAGTGGTCGTGGCCCAACTAAGTTATTAACTTTTGGCACAAGGGGTCCATGGCTCAACTGTTATATGCCGGATTCAGCCTGTACGCGAATACGGGTGGGAGCTTGTCAATAGTGTGTGGAAAAATTAATGTTTCCCAACAATGTAGAATCACTCACTCATTCATCATGATAAAGACAGGAGTATTGGACATGAATAATGAAATGACCTTTTAATAAAAACGAACCTTGCCTTTGTTTTCTTAAATACAATTTTTATTCTCTATGTAAATTTAATTATTTGTTATTCTCTGTTAAAAGTGACGACTTTGCAGATCATACAATACCTTCTCTTTTATCTATGTCATAAAAAGAGAGACTGAATAAAAATCAAAAAGTGATGTGAAGGTTTGAAATTAGTTGTATTTTATTACACATGTGGTTAATTTTTAAACCAATACAATATGGATGAATTTACCGAAGAAATGAAAGAATGTGTTTGTTTATTACTCGACGCAGCGAGAACAGTTTTTTACTATGGTCTTATTCCCTTGATTGTGTTGTTGGGATTCCAGCATTATTCTGATGGTCTATTTTCGTTTTTATATTCGATTTGGCAATGACAAAATTATTTGGCGATGAAAAAACCAAACCAAAAAACATTATGTTCAAATTAAAGTAACAAGGTAACAAGATATCACGGAAAAGTTATTTTAAGAACAAATCATGTAAACATTTCATTTTATAATGTCATTGTTATAATTATTTTGGTCTTTTAAGTCGTCGAAATAATTTGTGCTTGATTACACTTTTTCTCATATAGGTTGTTATATTTTCTTCACTTACAATGCTCACTCACAGCTCCTTAAAAAAAAACAGTTGAGTGAAAGGATTTCCCAAACAATGCATAAATTAGGCCTAGTAGCTCAACATTTCAGCTGGACTCGAACCAAGATACCAATAATACATGGCCTTCACCTTCCTTCCTCATTAGCTGCACAGATAGGCAAGATAAGTTATGTTTTGCAATGTTCTTGTTTCATGTGTATGAAAAAAAAGAAGGAAAGAGTGAATGAAATTTAGAATCTTTGGAGGTTACATTCAACTCCTAGTACAGTTTACCTGGAATTATATTCTTTCTATGAAAGAAACTGATTAAATTCTATATTTTTGCCTCTTAATAAATACTTCAATTAAATTCATATTGTCGACTTCTGTGGTCTTGGGGTAAAGTTGTCGCCTCAATACCCGATGTTCGTAGATTCAAATACAGCTGGGGCCGATGGATTATTCTTGAGCGTTAAAAATCCGTGGCACAGCTTCCTTTGGATGGGAAGTAAAGCCGTCGATCCCATGTTAATTGTGGCATGTAAGAGAACCCTGTAAGGTTTATGAAAATATCTTTACCGTCAAAATTGGTAGGCCCTTTCACTCTCACTCATAGAAATTCTTGTGTACGTAGGATACTCAGTCGGTTCAGAAAGTGCATGTTGAATACCTCGAATGAATTTAAAAATTATTACTATTAATTAATCAATCACATCCTTATGAGTAAATGAAAATATTCAGTAGGCCTAATATTAATATTACTGTAACCCTAATTTAAATTTTTTAAATAATGAAATGAGGGTTCATTTTTATGCCATATGAATACAAAAATATTTCAATAAAAGAGTTATTAATTACTTAATCCAAGAGAGAGGGATGAGGTGAATGCACCCAAATCAGCGTGGAGAGAGAATAGGAAAACGAAAGTGATAAATCACATTTGTATTAATCTCAATGATAAATTACATTTTTTGTACAACCACAATGATAAATCATATCTGTACAACAGTAATGATAAATAATAATATTTGTATAGCCACATTGATAAATTACATTTGTACAACCACAATGATAAATTACATTTGTATAGCCACAATGGTAGATCACATTTGTATAGCCAATGATAAATCACATTGCTTACTTTAGGAAGAGACAGACGACGGGCAAGAGTGTCACAGTGACCCAGCCACCCCAAATGGACACATCATAATTAAAAGTGTCGAGACGTGATTAAAGGATCTTTGTCGTTAGATTAATAGTAGTCAAAAGTTTTTTTTATAATTACAGTAGAGTCTCGGGAAACTCGACCTAATGTGGACTGAGATGGTGTCGAGTCTTACGAATGAACTTGCATAAGATGCATGTTTACTAAACAAGGATGAATCACAGTACAGTATCGAATATTATAGGTACAGTTGTACTGTACTGTACTGTACTCTACTGTAGTATTGTACAGTACAGTAACAGTAATATGCATATAGTACAATATATTACGTGTTAATTTAACGGTGTGTATACATATGTGTAATATACAGAAATGCAGTACAGTACTGTATATATATAATATTGTATTGATTCGAATAACACTTTACTGAATTGAAAAACCAACAAACAAAGCACTTGTAAAAACACCACAGCACGATTGTTCCACTCGAATTACACAAACAAACTGACAGGTTATACAGTTGAATGACCTTGGATTGTGGTGACTGGCGCCAACAACTGTGTGCACGTGCACATGTCGAGTTGTACGGAATATCGAGTCATCGAGTGTGGAGTTTCCGAGACTAATGTATAATTTATGTATTCACCAATAATACTTTTCCTTATAATTTTAATTAAGTGTAAATTATTTATTTTTTGTTTCATAGCTTTTTTAATTTTACTTGTTTAGTACAATAAGTTTAAATTCAGTTTAAAACCGTATTTATTGTTAAATACTTCACTACATTAATGTACACCTCTACGTTAATAATTATCACCAAAAATTATACATTGCATATTAAATAATGATTATTCTTGTGAACAAATTATAAAAAAAAAAGTCTGATGTAGGCAAGACTGGATGAGCTAGGGGTAGGTCGTTTGCTTATTTTTGCTTACAAAAGGGTGAGAGGGTTCAAATGACCAAAAATATACTTACGCAATTCTTGAAAGCCCCCTAACCACAATGATAAGTCACATTTGTATAACAACAGTGATAGGTAAGGGCGTATAAGGCTAATTTTTCTAAGGGAGGGTTCCGCTAGAAACTTTACTATAGTACCTTTAGCCTATTAAAGTTTTAAATTTTAACACGTGTTCATAGACCCCCTATGGGGGCTACATCAAATTCCAGAAGGGGCCGGACCACCCCTCGTACCCCGACCTTTCTATGGTTTTGCTATTTATCATGTAAAACACTGCCTAGATATCAAATTTTAACAAAAACGTTTAAGCAATTTTCGAAATACTTTGAGTTTAAAAATAATAGTCATATACAAACTACCTATAAATACATTTTTATCTGTAAAATAAGTATAAAGTGCTATTCATCAAATAAAGCACTCATATTATATATATTTCAAACAAAATTGTTAGAGAAATTTTCGAAAAACATCTCAGTTTCAAAAATTAATAGTTAGTAAACTACCCTTAAGCCAATTTTCTCCCCAAAAATAGGTATAGAGTATTATTTGTCATGTCAAATACACTCAAGACATCAATTTAAAAAAATATATTGCTAAAGCCATTTCTTAAACATTTCAAATTTTTCAAAAATATTAATCAATAAGCAACCTTTATTTTATGAGCTAGAATTAAAATTTAAAAAACGGCTGAAGTTAATAAAATATAATGTCTGAATATCACGTTTTAACTAAATCCATCAAACCATTTTGGTTGTGGCGCCGGGTACCGGGTACTGACAGACAAATCGAGGGACACGAAGCATTTACTGATACACTTTTTTGGGTTCGTAGGAACATTAAATGTCAATATTAATCATAATCTCTAGGTAGACTTTTTTCACGATGACAATATTTTCTATTTATATGAGAAAATAAAAATGAATATGTTCAAAAAGAACAAAGTGTTTTGCAAACAAAATTATATAATACTTTTGTTTATCTTAAAACTAACACACTTGAGAGAATATAATATTGTTAATATTATAAGCATTGACATTATTACTATCACCCGCGCCATTGAGCACTTGGTCAAGATCATTAGTCTAGTTTACTGGTAACGCGGACGCTGGGGTTTGAATCCCAGTCGAGTGTACTGAGGGTCGTTTCTGTAATCGGCCAGCCACACCCTGCGACCACTTATGGCCAAGGAGTTAGTTTATAAACATGGCATGCTATGATTTTAAAATATATAATTTAATTTTCTTCAATGGATGACCTCAAAAATTTCTTGAATATCTGTCAAAGGGTGTCCTGGAATTTACTTAAAACTTTTGCTTTTCATTTAAAAAAGTTTCTCATCTAATGGCGCAATGCTCATGACAAGATATTCAAGAACTGTTGATATCATCGTGGGAAGAAAATTTAACTCTTTATGTTTCTACTGGAGAAATATTTTTATTTATTTTAACCAAAAAAAAATGTTTTGCCATAAAAACTGCAAAAAACACTGGCCTTTTTTCACGTCTCCTTCCATCACACCTTAAAAGAACCCTTTGAAGTTTCACTGCTTCGCACAAACTTGACGCAAGCTTACAAAATGATTAACTTAGATTTAAACACACTATTTGTATATATATATATACATATATATACATATATATACATATATATACATATATATACATATATATACATATATATATATATAAATATATATATATAAATATATATAAATATATATATATGTATATATATATCATTTTAATTATTTATTGGACCTACTTCAGTGTGCAACATTGTCTGAGGCATCATTCTCGTGTTAGACTAGACTGCCGATGATGACAGCGAGGTAGAGGGTTCGAATCTCATTTGGGTGTACTGAGGGAAGTTTTTCCCAAAATAATTTTCCCCTCTCCACGTAAATGCGGGTACACATACTCTAAACTCAACCTTCCTCATACTTAACTCATTGACGTAATTAGTACATCTGTATATAATCTGAACAGGTAGCAAGCTAAAAAAAAGTGGAAAACTATCAAATAAGTTGGATTAAAAAGTTCGTAGTTCTAAAAAAACCCATTGTCTTTCCACTAATTTGACATTGTTATACGTAAATAAGTTTATTGACGTTAAAACCTTAAAGCATCAATTAATCTGTTACCAGTAAAATTATATAACAATGAACATATTAAAATTAGTAGCATCGCGTCCTATGACCTGTTCGAGTTATAGCCTACGTTAACAATAGTTACTCAACAATGTTTGTTTTATTAACTTTGATTCGAATCCTTGACCGTAGAAATCTTTATGAACGTCTGCATACAAGGTAGACTTATTTTAGTAGGACAACACCATTGTTTGTATGTCGTGTGATGTGTATGTGTATTTATAAAGTGTACATTAAATACCCAATAATATTATTAATACAAAGCCCAACGTTTATACGCCATCTATAATATGATAAGCGCTTCAAACAAAAATAATGATGATGTCGGCTTGTAAGATACTTCTTTGGGCTATTTATTTTTTGAACTAAAGTCATGGCCATTCACGGCCGGCATTTTAGAATTGGCGGTTGTAACAACGTAGGACAAATTGCATCACGACCTTGGGCCGACATTGACATTCACCCCCCACACCCACTGCACTGATTAGGTTTAATGAGTTTGAAACGTACCGCGTACCACTTCTTAATAATATGGTCTCATATTTAGGGGACAGCATAACCAATAACAAAACATGCTCACTGAAAAACAACTTCTAGACTTAGTTACAATAATTAAAAGTAGGATTTCAGAAGATACGTTATGTAAAAATACGAACCTCTTCCGCCCCACTTTAAATATTGCCATATTGTGGGAAGTGGAACTAAAATGATTTAATCTTTCGTGGACGGTGGAGTTAAAAACACTTGGAAGCCGATACTAACTATAAATTCATAATAATGATGGTCTATTTGGGATATTCGTAACACCTTATTTATAAGAATATCGGATGATAGCATTTTCTTGGAGAGACTAATAATTTCAATGTTATTGTTTATTGTGTTACCCGCCTCGGTGGCTTAATTAGCTAACGCGCTAGTTTCGTGTTGAGCTAGACTGCCGAGGATGGGGAGATCGACGTTCGAATCTCCCTCGGGCGAACTGGGGGTAGGTTTTCATAAATTGTTTTCCACTCTCCTTCCACGCAAATGTGGGTTCACTTCCTCTATATTCAATCTTCCCAATTCCTAGTCCATTAGCGTAATTAGTACTTAAGTGTATAACCCGAACGGGAAGTAAGACAAGGTGCTAAGTATGATTTATTGTGTTCTATAAAATAGGGCGAAAAACGCTCGATTTCATTCAAGATTTCTTGTCCAACAAAAGTTTGCTACACTGAATGGTGTCACAAATGCTTTATAATAATTAATTTTTGTTACATCACATTAACATTTTATTTGGCAGTTCAAAACGCAACCGCACTTGATTTATTTCCACTCTACATGGTGTCAGCACTATGCAAGAAACCATTTTCAAGCTGAAGTCTATAAAGTACTTTTTTAAAAATCAGTAGAACTTTATCATAGAATTTCTTCTTTAATCAAAGTGGTCAACTTAATAAGTAGCCTAAACTAAAATACTTGACTTGACAATGTTTCTAATTAAGATTTTAGTAATACGAAAAAAACCGGAAATCAATACACCTACTCTGATCCGAATGAATAATTATGAAAGCCTAGATCAGGGATGGAGAACCTGCAGCCTTTTAAGGTGTTTGGTGAGCCCTTTTCGTATATTTTGTCAATTATGTATCTTAATAGTTTATAAATTATACATTCTCAAACTCAAATGTATTCCTACAGTGTAATAAGATGAAGTGTTTTATTAACTGTTAAAATGTTTAGTATGTAGAACTACATTCTTGATTGATTTTCTATTAGATTTTATAATCCTTATTACATATATTATGTTATTTATTTTTAAGTATACTTGCACATTAGATCATTATATACACTTTAATTTAGAATTGAACAAAGATCCATGGAGAACAAACCCAGAAAAAGTAGAAAAGATGTTCAAGTTAAATAATTTATATATAGTAAATATATAAAAAATTGAATTTTCTCTTCGTCGAATATAACGGAAAAAAAAAATTACTAGAAAACTGTTCACTTCTATAAGGGTTACTAAAAAAGACATTAACTTAAATATAGGTAGTGTACGTCTTTCTAATTTTGGCAAAATTCACTGTACATGAAGTGTGCGGCCTTATGAGGAATCCGTGAAGTGACTGCCTTCTTATGCCAAAAGGGTCCCTTCTGATCTAGATTAGACTATATATAATTAATATCAATATAATTTGACTATTTTATATGATTAATCACATAATATATTATCTGCAGTAACCATCAGTTGCTAACTACATTCCAATATTTACAGGAAGAAACTTTTAGAAAATCTGAATATTGTTTTTAACATTGGACTATATAAATAGTGTGATTATTATTATTATTATTATTATTATTATTATTATTATTATTATTATTATTATTATCACTGCGTCTTTGTACTACATGATATAATAAATGAAAAAGTATTATATTCACACTTGTATATTCTTATAACTGACTATCAAAATACAAAATTTTGGTTTCAAAGTAAAACCTTTTATTTTGTAAGCACATGCGCATGAACGCTGCCAAAAACAGTTTGTATGACGTCATCAACAGGCCTGATTTCCCCTGGTTCGCCATCTTAAATTTTTTTAAAGCGAAAGCAGCATTTTAGAAGCTCTCGTTGGAAAGCATTTTTAAGTAAACTACAGACACTGCTTCAACAAAATCAAAAAAACACATCCAAACGGCTATTTTCATAAGTTTGTATCTAAATAATGGTAAACGCTTAAAAAAAATCCAATTGTTTATTGTGATAGTTTTGATTGTCAAAAGTGATAGCAGCTCAATAATATATGTTCTTTCAGATCTCATAGTTTGACGAATGGTTACGTCATTAGAGTACAGTCCTAATTTTGAAGGAAGCCCGTTATTTGAAAACTTGAAACTCATGTTGCCACAATGGCGGGGGAAAAAATATTACATTTGTATTTACATTATCAGTAAATTTAAGTTCTAATGTAAATAGAGATTATACAGTGATCCATAAGGAAGTGAGGGTATTATTGAAAATTTTTGATAAATTTTTAGATGAACTTAATAATAATTGATAAATTAAAACAACATATTTATAGAATACCAGATTTTAGTGACTTTCAATCAATGTTGATGGCAAAAAGTGGGATTCCTATAAAAATCAAGGTTTAGATCAAGTAGATTTGCTAGATCGCATGCGCCATAGGAGTGGAGTGGTGGTAATTGGTAGCTGACAACTAGCAGAAGATGTAAAAACAGATCAAAGAAAAATATAATTAAAAACAAATTGTTTGTTATGAAAGTTTTAACTGCCAAAAGTGATACGACAACAAATCAAAATAATATTTATGGTCTGGCAGACCATAATGGTTTTGCAAATAGATATATAATATCTGGTAATTTTTGATAGTTGTCACCTACACTCCTACCGTAGATGGGGTATTGCTGTCACTTATGGTCAAGGCCGATTACGTATGAATGACACAGCAACCGCGCGAGAGCAAACAATGACGTCACACATCTCGCAAAACAGCTGACTTTTGCTAGACAGCGAATAGAATCATTAGAATGGTATCTTGCGAAAGGACAAGGTTGAATCTTAGTAACATACGAGAAAGAGAGAATTCATTGATCATTGGTCATTGAATAGTTCTCACGAGCAAGCCGGCAATCTTACATTGTCTGTCCAGCAATGTTCATCAATAATCATTCTTAAATTATATAACGTTTCGTGTGAAGTTAGTGCAATTCCAAGGACTATGGAACCAAAGAATCGTTTGGGTGTTTGTAAGTTATTTTGAATTGAATTATTTGTTTAGTGTGTTTCATAACTCTTACAAGGCTTTTAGTTGAAAGTTAAAACTTGACACTTGAACATGTGTGTGACTTGGAACTGGGTTTTGTGATATAGGTTATGTTTCCGTGTAGAACTATGGTACAGTGGGGTTTAATTTTTTAAAAGCTTCTCCGTTGGGCTAAATCATTAGGTAGGCTTTTAGGTCTAAAAATACTACATGTAGGCCTAGTATTTATTATTAGTACATACAAATAAAATATTTGGTCTGGTCTCTACTCTCGCCTATCACTCTTTCTTCCATCTATTTTCACTTTTAATCTAACCACCAAAGAATCTATTACAAATATGTATTTCCAAGCAAATAACATCTGATCTAACTTTGTACCTAAAACTACACCGGATGTTAACATGATAGCTAAAATGCTTGGTACCCGCCTCAGTGGAGGAGTTGGCTAACGCACTAGTCGTGTTGAGCTCGACTGCAGAGGACGGGGAGATCGAGGTTCGAATCATGGTCGGGTGAACTGGGGGAGGTTTTTCCTGAATGGTTTTCCACTCTCCCTCCACGCAAATGCGGGTTCACTTCCTCTTATTCAACCCTCCCAATTCCTAATCCATTAGCGTAATTAGTACTTAAGCATATAACCCAAACGGGTAAGACGCGGTACTAAATAATAATAATAAAATAATAATAAATGCTTGGTAGATTAAAAAATGTAATTTCAATGAACTCCTTATCATAACATAATACATCAGGTTAACTTAAAATATTGAAGGCTCGATTAATTGAGTAATATCAAAACATCTAAGACATTTATTGCCTGCACCAGTTTTGTAATAGACTCGATTGAAGGTGATTGGGAGGTCAAGGATCGAAAATAGGCCAGGCGCAGGTGTTAATTATCCAATTGTATCATTTATCACCAAGGGGTTTCCCCATATTCTCTCCACGATACCGATGGGTGCACTGGGGATAGTATTTTGTGATTTATTATTTCTTGACTGTGGCTTTTCCATTCTCTCTCCATGTTTGCTAATGTATGTGCATTTTCTCCTGAACAACCTTCATCATACTTACCCCTTAGATGAAGCCACTAATAACCTTGATGTTAAATGTTTTGGACATTTTAAGTGAGAATAGATGTTAAAGTCTTTTCAGCTTTGCTAGTCAACAAGGCTGAGCAGCACTCAGGTTCTTTTTATCACAGTTCATGTTTCACGCAAATGTAGTAGTTATGCTTATGTGTCAGATATAAATGAGGTTGAATAATAGTTGAAAAAATACTCCTAGTACACTTGACTGGGATTCAAGCACTATCTACCCACTATCAGCAGTCTAGTATGTTGTGAGACTTGACACCTTAGACCATTTGACCATCAAGGATGGTGCTGGTGACTAGGCAAGTTAATAATGTTATTTTCTTAGAAATATTAGCTTATGTTTATTTATTTATTTATTAAATATTTACATACACATAACCATATAATGGCGGAAAAAAAATATTGTTTGACACTAGGAATGGTGGATCAAACTGAAAACATTTGCTGGCTAATGAACATACTAGGATTATTAAATTTTTTTTATAGGAATTAGAGAGTCTAGATAGAGTTAATTAAGTGTGACTTTAGTTGGGAATAATCTCACTTATGTTAAAACACCTGATAAAATAATAATTTAGCAATTATCAGGCTTACACCAGGAACAATTTACATACCTTATCAAGTAATTTAACGCTTTCTCAACATGTGCACATTATTCTTGACAACTTGCATGATTAAGGCCTGCCTTTGCTTGTCTGAAGATAAAGTATTTAAAAAATAATGTTGAAAGTGTTATCTGTATTCTTACTTCTCCAGGTCACAGACAAAGCTATAAACTACTGGCATACTTTGTTCAACACTTGGTATGATCAACAAAATGTAAATTATCTAGGCCAATTATTACTTTAACTTAGTGCTGGTTATACTAACAAATCAAATTATGGTGGAAGAAAAAGCAAAGCCACCAACAGCTTGTTTGAAAATTACTGACTTTTTTTTTTTCCAATCAAGTTTTAGGGCAATCATAAAACAAATATAATAATTTGAAACATTCTGAAATTTATTTATCATTTTCATAAATATATTTATCCTTGATTTAATAGGGAGAAAGGTAACATATGCACAGTCATTTGTACATAAATAGTGAAACTTGGTAGTTTGAAACTATCTTTAGGTTGTATGGATAAGGTGTTTATATTTTTATTTGAGATGTATCCCTCCAATTTCAAGCCATCCAAGAAGAACATCTTTTACTCTAAATTATTCTATGAAATCTGATTTGCCAGCATAAAAGCTATTTTTCTACATAATGATACTAACAAATTTATATTTTTAATAATTTCACTTTGTCAACTTTCACTGTCATGATTTCAGCCATAATATTTTGTTCTTCAAGTCTTTTACATCCAAGTCTTAAGTCTTTTACATCTAAGGCTATGCAAGTACTATGGGTAGCACATGCTTTTTTTTTTTTACAAATAAGCAAACTATGATAATATGTGTATATACAAAACACATTATTTAGTATAATAGTGATCTTTTTCTGTTTCAGTGCTGGCTGTGCTTGGTTTAGGGGAGTTTGGGCTCATCCCAAATTCTAAATTGGGTTTCTATTGTGATGACCCAAAAATTTCACACAAATTTAATGGAGACACCATCACTTTAAGTACTCTGCTCATCCTGACTACGCTTGTACCTTTCTTAATGGTAAGCTCAATTTAATTTCAGTACTTAATGTAGTGATTTCCAACCTTTTTTGTTTGGAGAAACCTTTTTGGGCCCCGATCAACTTTTACATCTATCAAAGGTCCCGCAATCACCCTTCGTTTCTCCACTCTACTTTTAATTCTTTTTTCTATACAGCTTTTATTTATCCCTTAAATTCAATATTTCTTCCAATATTTATGTCACTGCCGTTATAAAATACATAAAATGTACACTCCGTTTACCCTGGAAGCTCTTACCTTGATGGATTACACCATGGCCCTATCTTATAAGCTATACTAAAGTAGAAAAATGCAAGGTAAACTTGCCTTTACGTGACGATGTAGTTTTCTTAAGTGATCTACTGAAAATTGCTGCGAGATCGACCGGTCGACAGCTGTAATTTACAAAATAAAGTGTGAACCAGTAGGGTTAGTAAATGAAAACTAACTCATACTTTTGAATACTTTTTCAATACTCTTTATTGCCTTTTTATATTTACTAATTACCGACCTTCGATATTTGAAATTGGCATGAAAATATTAATACTAACATCACTTTTAGCATTATTACCGACACTCTTCTCTTCATCTTCTTTGAAACCATGAGTTCTATTATCATATTTCTACATTGTCCAAAAATAATGAACAGACCAACAGAACAAAAGATTTTGCAAATTCTCGCGAAACTCCTGGTTGGAAATCATTAATTTAATGCTTTCATAATTATGATAATAGATATAGGCCTACACTGTTGTTCATAACTCAGTGGACCATATTTAAAAAATGTATTTAAGGCTATAATAATATAATTTTTTAATTTAATGGATATAAACTTTAATATAGATTAGATTGTGGCTAATATGAG
Organism: Timema bartmani; assembly: GCA_902151455.1. Lineage (NCBI taxonomy): Eukaryota > Metazoa > Arthropoda > Insecta > Phasmatodea > Timematidae > Timema > Timema bartmani. The sequence goes on along the minus strand of CABFWB010001754.1, from coordinate 79,084 downwards.
ATACTCAAACAAATGGGGCTAATGTGATGAAAAAAAAATTAGCATGGTTAATAAAATTCTAAAAAAATAAGCATTTTGCCAGCAATATATTCCTTAATTGTTGTTCATAAAGAATGCTTTAAAAATCAAACATACATGAACACAAAAAAATAATAACTAAACCTACCTTTTTTATTTTTTGACAAAAACTTTTCTGTCCAACTCGAAAACTTTTGTTGTGGAGCACTTTTCTTTTCAACTCGAAAACTTTTGTTGTGGGGCACTTAAATGTAAACTTAGGGGAATAGTTGGAATTTCATATTATTCAGAAAGAAATGACGAGTATTTTCAGCTTTTGAAACTTAGAATATGATAATTGTAGTTTGATTTATAAGCCATCAAAGTTGGGGGGTTAATATGTTATTATTATTATTAGCACCGCGTCTTACTACCAGTTCGGGTTATACGCACTTACGCTAATGTGTAATGGTAGGGTGATTGTGAGATGAAATGGAGGACCTACAGTTTAACGTGGAATCCGAACCACGGTAGAGGCCTGGCATTCCTCACATTCACAAGTTGTGGGGTTAATATGATACAGTGAAAGGGGCTAATATGATACTAAATGCGAGGTTAATATGATACTATTGTAACATACAATATCAAAAAATCACTCAAAAAGAACAAATGGTTTGTTGATGTTTTGTTGAGTTTTTTGCTTTTGATAGTGTCATATGTAAGGAAAGTAAGTTAAACCCAGAAAGACTAGTCTTAGCAAGAAAAAAATTAAACCCAATGAAGACATTATGACTGAGAAAGAAGACAAGACTTGAAAATCATGAAGAGAAAAAGAATGAAGTAGGAAATAGCCCAAGAACTGAAATTACCACACAAATGAGAGATAACAGAAAATGAAGGAGTCATACAAATACAAGAACAGAACCAGAAGAAAAATAAGAAATTGATTGATAAAATGTACTATAGAGATAGCACATATTGTGAAGAGTTGCCATCCCTAGATGAGAGTGATGAAGAATCATTGACTTATTTCAATTTACGGCTACCGAGGCGGGTGATTTTGACTTTCAACTTCTCTGCTACCCTTCCCTTCCTTTGTAGGCAGTGACAGATTACCAGAATCCAGAAAATCAGTTGATTCTATCTTAGTTAAACGGTCTAACACGCTACTTTTACAATGAACAAAACTGCCGAGGACGGGAAGATCTTAGTTCAATCCTGGTTGGGTGTACTGAGGGTAGTTTTTCCTAAACGGTTTTCCCCTTTCTCTCAACACAAATATGTGTACACTTCCTCTAAATTACACCTACCTACCCGCCTCGTTGGTGAAGGGGTCTGACGCGTCAGACTCGTGTTGGACTTTACTGCCAAGTACAGGAAGATCGAAGTTTGAATCTCGTTCAGGTGAAATGAAGGTACTAGAAAAACAGCACACACGTGCTGATATTTGCTATAAACTCTCCTATGTTCACACTTAGTAGTATAAATAATGTAATAACCTCTAATTCGTCACCATGTTGTGTTTTACAACATATTCTGTTTATCAAAGATTCACATAGTGTACTAGTCAGTAGCTTCTCACCTAAACATTCACCTTGGTTTGAAGATCCTTTTAGAAATTATAAAAAAAAAACCTTAGTCTAGCCAAGATTAATAACAGTTTGTATGCACCCAGGGTAAACAGTGAAATTAGCCCCTCCCTCCCCCTCAGTATCCCTTAGTGCAACCCTCTATTCCACCTTAGTTACCCCCCTACACTCCCGCTCCTGTCCCAATGGGGAAAGTGACAGTGTCACATTTTATTATATACTTGTCGCAGATATAACACGATAGGCTTACCTGTATCACAAAAATATTGCTATTAATAATTGTTATAGCACCGCGTTTTACCACCCGTTCAGGCCATATGCCAATGTACTCATTAAGCTAATGGATTAAGGATGAAGTAGATGTAATTTAGTGGAAGTGCACCATGCATTTGCGTGAAGAGAGTGAGAAACCAATATATAAGTATAGAGTGATGTTTGTAGTCAATGCCTCCTTAGATATCAATTTTAAATAAAACTCTTTATGCGGTTTTTGAAATATTTGGAATTCAAAAATAATACCCATTAGTAAACTACTCTTAAAATTATGTTTGCCCCAAAACCAAGAATAGAGTGCTATTTATAATGTCAATGCCTTCTAAGATACCAATTTTAATCAAAACCGTTAGAGCCGTTTTAGAAATATTTGGAATTTAAAAAAATTACCCATCAGTAAACTACCTTTAATTGGAGGGCTAGGGGCAAAATGAAAAAATATATCAGGGGTGATTAAGATATTACATCTAGATATCAAGTTTGAACAAAATTCATCAACCCATTTTGAAGCTCTTTTTGGAGACAGATAGACAGAAAGAATTTTAAAAAGGTCTTTTTTTTTTGTTCTAGTTTACAAAAAATATTAAAATTCATCAAAATCTTGTAGGATTTTTTTTATATTCATGAAAACAATATTTTCGCTTTCAGAGATGAGAAAGTAAAAACAGCTCAGAATAAAAGGCTAGCTTGATTAAACTTATTTTATTAAGCTTCCTAGACCCGCAGTGGTATTATAAATAAATTAATGAAAATTATATGTTAAGTCCAGTTGGGGCTAGGTCCAGTGAAGTTAGGTCTAATTTAATATATTTTTGTTTATGAAATTTGGATATATATTGCTCTGCGAGCAGGTCAGATTCATCCACCCCCTCATCCCTCCCTGTTCAGTATTGAGATGGCTATCATTGAACAATATTTAATGATTGACCCCCCCCTCCCCCTTCCAAAAGAAAATCCTGGATGCAGGCCTGCCTTGCATTTGAAATAGTGATTTTTGCAATACTGTCTTTAAAAAGTATATGCAGCTTGAAAGACACCAAAAAAAGACAAGAAATTATAGCTGAGTAAATTACTCTATAAACTATCATGTTTTATATTATTATTATTATTATTATTATTTAGCACCGTGTCTTACTACCCGTTCCGGTTATACGCTTAAGTACTAGTTACTCTAATGGGTTAGGATTTGGGAAGGTTGAATATATGGGAAGTGAACCCTCATTTGCGTGGAGGAGTGGAAAACCATTTAAGACCCCCCTCTCCACAGTTCACCTGACCGAGATTCGAACCTAGATCTCCCCATCCTCGGCAGTCGAGCTCAACACGACTAGCGCGTTAGCTAACTATGCCACCGAGGCGGGTGAACTATTATGAATCACGAATAGTTTGTAAAGTAAATATTTACGTTTTACCACCCTCTCTGGGCTGGGATGGGTGGCTTGGTGGCTGAGGCAGTTGCCTTTCACTTTCTATTCTCCCCTTTTGAGATTTTCACTTCTTGACTACATCTTTACATTTTAATGTGTCTATGTTGTTCATTTATTGCAGTGCAAGTACCAGTGGTTTTTTTATCAGCAGGTGACTTGCACATATTTTTCTCACCTTAGTAATAATAACCACCGAGGTCAACTTGCAAGTTCTCAATGTAAATTGTTGATTGTTGTAATTATTATGAGTATATATATATTTAGCAAAGCATCTTACTACCTGTTTGGGTTATATGCTTATGTACTATTTACTTTAATGGGTCGAGAATGTGGAAGGATGAGTTTTATAGGAAGTTTGCGTGTAGGGAGAATGGAAAACCATTGATGAAAAACCAGCCTCTGTTCACCTGACCGAGATTCTAACCTTGATCTCCCTGTCCTCAGCAGCCAGATCCAACATGAACTAGCGCGTTAAACCACTCGGTCATTAAACCGGCTATGAGTATATTTATTGCAAGCATATCAACAATAAACACATAGTATTATAATATAGCATCCTTCGGTGTAATATATACACCACATTAGCTTGTTCTCTATCCACCTCCATTGTGTGGAAACAACTGGCTACTGATGATTCATGGTATATGCTGACAAACCACGCGGTAGAAGAAATAATAATAATAATGATGATAATAATAATAATTATAATAATAATAATCATAATAATATCAAGATTATCAATGGATGGGGTACTTCTTCAAAAGAAATGTGGCACATACCAATGCTGAAGTTGTGCCCTTATACTACTCAAACCCTGAAACTGATTATCTTGCCATCTGCGTCCCTGCAAAACATGGCCTACAACTTAAAAATAAATATATTGCGTGCAAAACTGACTTTAGTGCGATATCGCACCACTGGATTTCACACCACTTGTGGGCCCGCCAACAGGCAGGTTTATGACAAGTGGTGTGACATATAAGTGATGCGATATCATCCCAATGGATGTTGCACCACTTGTAGCTTGGCTATGACAAGTGGTGCGACATGGTCTTTGATGCTACATTACAAGTGGTGCAACATGGTATTTGAAGCGGCATTACAAGTGGTGCGACATGGTATTTAATGCAACATTACAAGTGGTGCGACATGGTATTTAATGCAACATTACAAGTGGTGCGACATGGTATTTGATGCGACATCCATTAGTGCGATATCGTACCCCTGAACATGAACCTTTGTGCATCATTACAAGTGGTGTGACATACAAGTGGTGCGATATTGCACCATTGATATGTTGCACCACTTGTGGCCACCCCTTAGAAAATATTTAATTTAAAAAGGGATTAAGATAATAGAGAGAAAATATTACTTAATGATGAGGTACATACATTGTAGTCTCATCACCAGGTAATCCATTCTCGCAGATTACGAGTAGGACATGCAGCGCGAATGGAAGAAACTAAAACCACATTTAAGATATTGACTGGCAAACCCACTGGGAAGAGACAATTGGAAGGACCTAGACACAGATGGGCAAATAACATTAGAATGGACCTGAAAGGGATGGGATGTAATGAGGGGGATTGGGTAGAACTAGCTCAATATAGCGATAGGTGGAGGCAAAGAAATTTTAAGCTCCTAATGACACAGAGTGAGTAGTTTGGAAACAAACATAGCCTCTGTACTCATCATAGAACATTGATAGAATAATCAAGTCTCGTAGATTACGGTGGGCAGGACATGCATTGTGAATGGGAGGATCTAAAACAAACCCAATGGGAAGATACAATTGGGAAGACCTAGATGAAGATGGGAGGATAAAATTAGAATGGACCTGAAAGAGCTAAAGCGTAGTGAGGTGGCATACTTATATAACTGCGGCAATTAACTTTTGAGTTTCTAATGCCATAGAGTGAGTAAGTAGATAGATAATTACATTAATGCCAAACGGTCATTATTCAAGAAAATAAATTGTTACTTTTGGCACTGTTGTGTCTGCTGAATTTTGAACTGTATCATGGTTCTTATTTTACTTCCTGTGAATAGAATTTAAGTAAGAATAGACCAAGTTACAAGTATAAATTTCAAGTATAATCGCTAAATTACACACACTAAAAAATAGTTTTACTAATTCTGTTTTATATGGTTATCAGTTGTGGGTGGTGGAGGCATGCACTTACTCTATTGACGAGTATGAACTTGCCAAGTCTGCTAAGCGTCGTATGGTGAATGGTGCTCGACAAGCCATGGCTTGGTACTGGGAGTATCTGGTCGGTCTGGTCATAGTGTTAATCATAACAGTGGTGGCTAAGCTGCTAATAGGAGAACCACGCCCACACTTTTTGGACACATGTCAACCAGATGTTGCCGTCAACTGTACAGCTGGGTCAGTATAAATATTTAAAACATAATACAATTTAAATTTTACTCCAGATAACTTGAATGTGTTGTATCCATTTTGAGCTGTGACAGCTTGTTCTGTTTGCTAAAAACTCATTGATGATGGCATTTTAGTTATTGAGGCTCTACTTACATATTTTATGTAGACACATAAAAATAATGTTTCTTAAGAAAAACATTTTTTTTTTATCTCTTTGTCAAGGACATTTGGTCATAAATATGGCTTTGGTACCATTTTGTCAATAGGAAATAGTTTTCTCTTATTTACTCACTTTTATGTGGGTTCATTTTTTGTCACTTTTCTCTTCATGTCTTATTAAAGCACGTGTATATGGATATAAATCTGCAATGCTCTGTTGTTAATTTTAATGCATAATGTTTGACTGAAATGTTTTTTCTTATTTTATTCTGGTGTATATTTTATTAAGTATTCTTTCTCTTCTAATGAGTTGAAACAAAATTTCAATCTTATCTAAATTAAAGTTACTTATGCTCTAAAGAATTTGTGGATCAAAATTTGGTCTTATAAAAATATATCAAATAAAAATTGAATTCTAAACTTGAGTATATAAATCTCTTTGAAATGTTATACTAACCTCACTGAGGAAATACTTAAACTGTGACACTACAACTTAGGCAAACAACACAATATACATCAATAGATGCATAGGTGTGTGCAGTAAAATTCATTAGGGCGTGCATAATATGCTCCTTTGGAGGAAGAGAGAGACCAATGCTGTAAATATGGCTTAGTGAAGGGTAAGTGGGAGTAAAGAGTATCAAACAAAAGAATATAAAGTTTAACTAAATTCATGTGTTTATTTTAATCAACAGCCAAAGTTTATTTTAAAAGTACAAACTTAAACGAGACACATAATGAGTTAACCGAAACTGACCAAAACACACAAAGGTTTCATAATCTTCTTGTCTTAAAGCAGGCTTGGCCAAACTTTTTGATTAGGGATCTACTTCAGAGAAGGAAAATCCTTTACAATCTACTATATTACAGAACAATAGGCTTATATATTGATTGTTTGCTTCAATGGTAAAAAATTAATAACCCATTTTGTGTTTTAGTAGTAAAATAACAAAACTATATATGCATATAAGAACTCATATTCCTCTCTATAACAAAACTATATATGCATAATATGCATATATTATAAGAACTCATATTCCTCTCACACACTGAAACTTAGTTTTTCATCAAACCACATAATACATAATTTCCCTGAAAATAGTATTGTCTCACTAAACACTTGGCTCTGAAGTTGAGATGCATGACACCACATATTCTTAGCTTAGTTTGTAGAATGAGAGTTCATAATTACACCGTCATAAACAAAGGCAGGATTGTAAATGGTCATCAATCAGACAGTTTTCGATATTCTAATGTTAATTTGGGAAAATCTGCAAACCCTTTCTTTCATTTTCTCCCTCCCAATCTTTTTAATTGATCGACCACGCGATCAACAAAACTAGCAGCCGCTGTCGACTGTTTGGCCACCTCTCTCTTAGAGAATGAGACTATTCTTACCGGGTATTATTGACTTAAATTCGTCAATCACATCAATGTAATTAACTGATGATGCCAATTTTTGTTCAGTGTACAAAATCATGAGTCCAAAAGAACGCTATATTTATGTACATAAATTAATGCAATATTCTGAATATTATATATTACTCAATTTAGCATTTAATGGGTGATATATAAGTAATCTGTATTTTGAAATTCGAAGAGCATATCATGTGATTAGATTAAAACCGAAGACACCTTTTTAGACATTAGGGTCTGCTTGAGCCAACACCATGCACATGCCTGTGCATAGTTACATTAATGTTTGTACATGTTGTTTATTTTAAAGGAGTTACATGCCAGTATTCACCTGCACCAACAAGAACTTCACTTCATGGGATACGAAAGACTCGACAAAATCATTTCCGTCGGGCCATGCAGCCATATCAGTGTACACAGCCCTCTTCCTGATGGTAAGAAAATCGTGTAGCTTAATGTTTGTTACACAATATTATGATACTTTATGAGAGTCAATAGACATCATTATCATTAGAAATAAAATTATTTCACGTGTATAACCTGAACAAGTAGTAAGACACAGTGCTAAAAGAATTATGAAATGTGAGGAAAAAATAAATATTTATGATATTTTTGTGAATGAAGGGTTAGCGATAAAGAGGAATTATGTATTTATTTTGTCTTGTGCTTTCTTGTCAAATAATCCAGCGAGCCTGATAATTCTCATTCCAAACTAGCTTTGTAATAAGACAATCTAAGCTCCAATTGCTTTCTTCTTTTGGTTTGATGCAGCCACTCTTGTTTCAATTTAGTTAGGTATAGCTGTAATTTTACAATAGTGAAAATAAAGAAATTAAAAATTAAAAATAATGCTTTGCTGTGGTCCAGACTGCTAAGGCATTTGTCTTAAACCCTGACCACCTGAGGTCTTCATGGAAATTGTATTTTAATCATGGTTGTGGACTTGATATACATTTATCGGGCAGAATACAAGTATCTTAGTTCTCATTTGTTAGATCAATAGTTTTTTTTAGTTTCTAGTAATCACATTACTACCGTTTCTTTCCTTATATTTTGATATGTTAAGATAACTACATACGTGTGTGTGTGTGTGTGTGTGTGTGAGACCTTTAGGCCTATATCATATATTTGTACATTTTTGTAATTTTTTTGATTGTATTCCACATTACTCTATAAATGTATTCATTTTAGTATCTAATTTATGTTTTTACACATAATTTAAAATTATCTAGACCCATTTCAGTGGCTGCATAGTCCAAGGCACTACTCTCGCAGTAGTAGACAAAACTGCCAATGATGGGGGGATTGGGGTTCGAATCTCAGTCGGGTGTACCGAGTCCCAAAATGATTGTCCATTCTCCTGCTGTGCAAATGCGGGTACACTTCCTCTAAATATAATCTTCATAATCCTTAAAACCATTAGCATTAGCATTACATAAGGGAAGTAAGACGCGGTGCCATCTAGATTCTTATACTTTTTTTTTACCCCCACCAATTTATTAAATTACTTTAATAGGGGAAAATTATGATTATTACTGAAAACATTAATTACTATAATGGTTATTTAATAAAATTATTCTAGAAAAAACTTGTGAAACTCATAGTCTTCTAATGAGCAAATGCTCTTCAGATCATGTGTGTTTGTGTGTGTGTGTGTGTGTGTGTGTATGTGTGTATGTATAACCTTTAAAAAAATTAAATTGAATTAAAAAGTTCCTAATCAGCATGTCTTGTGGATTTCGTATGTATTTACAAACCATTTATCAACTGAAATATAAATACCGAAGTTTAGAGTTAACTCTAATCGGTATATCCCACAGACAATACACTGTTACAATTACAATAGAAAAGATCCACTGATTAATTTAAAATCAAAACAAAAAATAAGATAATAGGGGTTTGTAAAGTTTTTAAAACTTCGACTTTGCTCCGAAAAAATATCAGCTTTGAAAGTGCTTGGAAAAAATGTTCAGCTTTGTCAAAAATGAAGCTTCACCATTAAAAATATTGATAGCTAAAAATCATCATTTATGTTCATTTATTGTCATTTTGAGCTGTTACGAATAAGTATGAATAATATGAACAAATCTAAAGTTCTTATTGACTGATTAGAATGAAATATCATAAACACTTGTGTAATAAAACATTTTCTAAATGATTTTAGAATATAAAGTTATATAAATAAGCACAGTATATAGTAATTTTTTCAAGTGAAGAGAAATCACCTTTAAGTCAGCTTTGAGAATATTTCATTTGATTATTTGATTTGGGTTGGTTTCGAAATGCCAAGGTGGACTTCGTAAATCCCTAGAAGATATATTTTATTTGTCTCCACAATTTACAAATCTTCTTGTTTGTGGTATTACAGTGGTTCACACAGCGTAGAGTGCCATACAACACGACATACCTCCTGGTGCCATGGATACAGTGCATGTGTGTAGTGTGGGCGATGCTGTGTTCCTTCTCCCGGATCACAGACAACAGGCACCACTGGTGGGATGTCTTAGCAGGCTCAATCCTGGGCGTCATCGTAGCCATTTCCACAGTGAGTGTTTACAATAATTCATCCTGTAATACTTTACATTAAGGACGAGTCCTTTACATTTTGGGGGAGATTAGAGGTTTCAAAAAAATATCAGTCAAAATTTGAAAAAGTACATACTTAAAAAAAAAAATTGCCCAACTTAATTTTTTTTAGCACCACCTCTTACTACCTGTTTGAGTTATACACTTTTGTACTTATTACACTTACTACTCTAATGTGTTAAGGAAAGTTGAATTTTAAGAGTGTGTACCCAAAATTGCTTGGAGGTAGTGGAAAACTATTTAGGGAAAACCGCCCTCAGTACACGCAACTAGGATCGAACCTCGATACCTGGGCTATTAGTTTATCACTTCACAGAATGAATGTTACAATCATTACTTTATATAAACATTTTATAACATTTATATTTTCTTTGTAAACAAAATAAAAACTGAAGAAAGAAAAAAATCTTAATAATGTGTGGAAATTAATCCCATTATATGTCACTTTCTTCGTGTCACTTCATCTCGTTATCATATGTTCCGACATTTCTCAAGGTCTTATTGCTTGGTAGGAGCAGGGCACTATGTTCACTTGCCACCTCTTTCCAATATATTTCCATCAGAATCTGGGTGATGTTGTAAACAGTGGTGTATGTATTGCCATTAATAATGAGTGGAAGGGGAATGGGCCAGACCATAAACAATAACTCTGTCCTTACTTTAGAAGCACCATTTATCCTATACAACTATAAATATATTCTTGCCCTGCTGTCTGACTAGTCCATCCCCTTTTCCTTTTGGACACATTCTACCATTGCAACTTTAGTCTCACCCTTGACCCATCATCTTTGAGTCTAGGTCTTGCCGGGAAACTTTAACTACTTGTACCCCCGAGTCTATGACAGGCACGACTAGATGAATGGGTTTATGTTTCGGTACAAAACAATACTGTTGCTTTAGGTTTACCCAGGATTTAATTTAAATTCCCAGGCTAACTGCATCATTCTATAATTATAATATAGGCCTGACTCTCTTTACCAGATTGATTAACTAGTCTGCCGCCTAAGTTTGAATTTTATCATTATTCATTTTCATATTTATTGTCTGGTCTCTACACTTCTTACAGAAAATTAAATTTAAGTGTGTACAACTTTTTTTATGATAATTTTTGTTTGACATTTCCTACTTTTTCGAATGTCCACTTTCAAGCGGTAAAACTCGCCCATCCTAAATAAATTATCATTCCCAATTAAATATCCAGTGTTCTGATTGTTGATTATTCAATATTTTCACCAAATGACTTTTGCTGCTATATTAAATTATTTATGATAAATTGAGCTTCCAAATTATTAAACCAAACAATTAAAATGAGCCTTGTTTCGAGGTTTGTAAATATATCTTGAATAGAAACAAATCATTTCAGTGTCACTTAATATTTTGGTTTGCTCCAAATGATTCAAGACACCACTTGTCCCCATCAACAGCTGTGCCCTTAAAATTTTATTTGATATCTTTTTTTTAAATGTAAGATCTGGCTGTATTTTATCCCAAATATATTTAGTCAGGCAAAGTTAATTTGTTACCAAGTGGTGCATATGAAAGATTTACTGTAAATTTCATGTAAACCTATACTAACTTGCAATTTTCATAGGAAGAGCCCTGGAAGCTAGAAAAGCTACTAGATCTAGTTTCACGTCTAGTCATTGGACTTACAGCTGTCACTTTTGATATATATTATCAATTTACTTATAAAATAAGTCTAATAATATAGTAAAATGATATAATTGTTGACTGCAAAAAAATATGTTTATAGTTTGTTAAACGCTCTTATATGAAAATTTGACTGTAGCTATATAGACACTCATGACTTATCACATGTGTGCATAATTCATCCTTAGCATAAAGATTTGTTGTCACAATGTATGCATGTATATTATTTATATGTGTACAACTTATTTCTTTTGAACACTTTTATTCAATAGTTCATTTTTAATTTCACCGATATGATTGCTATGTCTGGTTAGTGAAATCTGTTGGGAAATGAAAGCATAAGGTCACCTTTACTTTACTACAGAGGTTTATTATTATTGAAAATATAGTAGAACACATAATATTTATATTATTTAAATTGAAAAATGACGCTTGGATGTGAATCAGAAACCTTTAGCTTAATACGCCAATGTTCTAACCACTGAGCTATCCAGGAGTCGTTTTGTGCCATGGGTAATTCATCACTCATATTTTAAGGCAGTGTCTGTGATGAACGTGCGAAGATCGACAACGTATGATCTCATATGTAGTTGAAAATCTACACACATCCATCATAGACTGCTTTAAAATATGAGTGAAGAATGACCCTAGGCACTGAACGACTCCTGGATAACTCAATGGTTAGCCGGTAGAGCATTGGCATAGGTTCTGGGTTTGATTCCAGTGTCCAGGTGTCATTTTTAAATTTAAAGGATTATTTTATTTGTATGTGGTTATAACTGTAACTAATAATTAATATAATAACTAGGCTTAATCCAACATAATATTTACACACACAATCTCAGAGAAAGCTTATTCCTTCTTCTTGCCGAAGCTGTTTGTAACATTGCAAGACCTGTTTCAGTGGCCACATGGTCCATGGTGTCACTTTCACAAGAAACGAGACTGCTTTTGACAAGGAAATTGGGGTTTGAATCCTAGTCAGGAATACTGAGGGTGGTTTTTACAAAATAGTTTTCCACTCTGCCTCAAAACAATTGCGAGCATACTTGTTCTAAATTCAACCTTCCTCATCCCTAACTTATTAGCATAACTTTTACATATGTGTATAACCTGAACATTTAGTTAGGCTTGATGCTAAAAGAATTGCAAGCTTGAACAAAATTATGTGTATCAACAAGATTTTCACGACCAATGAACCCCCACAATTTACAGCTATAATTAACCTTAGGCTCCTATTCAAATATTGACATTATTTTTTCAGGTAAGGATATTTTGTGGGGGATTCCTCGTGAGCAAGTGCACTTCAGAGCCTGCACCTGTCCGGATAAGTAAATTAGACAGTGTTATTCAAGAGAATGGTCACATTGGTAGCAGTAACGGTGGAACCAAGCACCAGTCCGTGAGGAGGCTACTTTCATCAACATCAAGCTATACTAGCTCTGTGAATCCCGAGGATAAAGAACTTCATGAAATATCGTTGACATAAACCTCTTTGCGTAATATTACGAGGATTATGGCATAGCTTTGCATTAAGTTCATGGCCAGTCTTTGATGAACAAACCTGTGATGGCAGAGTAACTAGTGCACTCACTTTCAACCTTATAAAGCCAATATGAGGTTTTTTAGTGGTTACATTGGTGCCAGTACTAGCTAAGATATTTTTTAAACTGAGATATCATGTTATTGTGATAGACGTTGCATCACAGAATGAGTTTTTTCCTTAAATTTTCTCCATGTTCCATCAAATGCTAAGTGCATAAACCAAATATACATTTAAAAAATACAATTGGCAGCACATGGGTGTAATTTTAATTAAATATAAATGGAATTTCGCTAGCAAAAAAAAAAAGAAAAAAGAAGTGGGGCGAAGAAGTTTTATCTTGACATTTCGCCTGCTGCCTAGGAATGTAAAACTCAAAATATACAAAACAATAATTTTACTGATTGTTTTCTGTGGTGTGAAACGTGGTTTCTTACCTTATGTGACAAAAATAAATTTAGGGTATTTGAAAACAAGGTGCTTAGGAAGATATTTGGTCCAAAAGGGATGAGGCTACTGGGGAGTGGAGGAGGTTATATAATAATGATGAGGGACAAACCCTGTACTAATCACAAGACATTGATAGGATAATCAAGTCTCGCAGATTACAGTGGACAGGACATGCCAATGGGAAGATACCATTGGAAAGATCTAGATGTAGTTTGGAGGATAACATTAGAATGAATCTAAAAGAGGTAGGGTGTAATGAGGTGGACTGGATAGAACTAGTTCAAGACGGCATGCTTTTTTAAGTGTGGCAATGAACTTTTGAGTTCCTAATGTCAGAGTAATTAAGTAGGTAAGTTGGTAGCACACAGATGTATTTTTTTAGTTAGATAAAAATGGAATTTCACTAACAAAAATTGTGGGGAAAAAAATTACACTTTTTTTTATTCCTCTACACACATAAAAGTGTACAAGAAGTCTGTGATTAATCTTAGGTCATTTGTGGAGCATGTTTGAACAAGACTGAACTATTTAGGAGAGTTCCTATGGATTGCATCACACGCTGATTCTTATTGTGAAAACCTGTGAGCACTTGTATTGTAACTAGGGATGGAAGACTCGAATCCCGAAGGATATTAGAAGATTCGAGAAAATTTCCAATTAATTTTTTTTTTCAAGTGAAATTTGTTTAATATACTGCTTATTGGTGGGTCATTACCAATTATAATATCTAGAGTGAACTTAGCAACCAAGACCCAGACCAATAATTTAACACTTAACTGAATGTATGAATGTTATAATCAATGGATTATAAGGAATCACGTTAACATTTATTTACTATTTGTATTTTTACTTACTATTACATTTATGTTTACCCTCTATGTTCATAATTTTTTCCAAGTTTTAGATTCATGAAATAGGGGATTTGACTAAACTCCAAATTGTATTAGTATTTTTAGTTTTCTCACAAACAAATTACTATTAAACTACAGAATTTTTTTTTCTATTTGATTGTATTGTTCTAAATAACAATATAGTTAGGAATTTGACCTTCAAATCCTAGAATAAGGATATTCGTGATTAGAAAAGTTTTTCTTTTTTTTTTCTTTCCATATAAAGTCACTCTTATTTCATGATTTAAAATTAACAACCATTTGTTTAAGGTTAACTTTGGCTCTGAAGAAAGATAAAATATAAATACCTATCTTTGTGTGTTTTACTGGCTGTTTTGGTAGTTTAAAATTTATATAACCTAACCCCGAGAACAAAGAATAGGGGTGAAATACTACATATAGAAAACAAAAAATCCTATTGCATCCAACTTAAATTTTAACACTGATCTCCCAGTTCAAAGTCTAGTTTTAAACTGATGGAATCTATACTCCATTCACGGTAGGAATTATTCTCTGAAAGTTCTTTTTTCCTACCAATATCCTACTATATTATAGATTTCTGGTAGGGAAAAAGGCCTTTGAGAAAACAATTCCTACGCTGAACAGACTTTAATATGAATAGAGATGTCACAACTCTTATTTTTTTCCAATTTTGATTCTTAAATCTTAAGAAGAATACTTCAATTCCCCAGCATTTACAATTAGATTCGTTTCCTAATTTTCCCATTTTGTTTCAACGCCAGAGTTTTCATTTACTAAGAACTGAGATATTAAAATTGATTGGCAATTCCGTTGACACCAGCAAATATGAAGGCTATTGAGTTTTACACCTCTAAATATGAGTCTTTCACTTAGTCAAACCAAGAAAATGAGTTGTGCAAACGGTGCATCCACACAGGGACCTGCTTTTGGTTAGTTGGGAAATTTTTTATTGTACGGTCAGTATAAAATTAATAAAAACATAATCATGTGACTTAATTTATTAAGCGAGTGAAGTGAATTCACCGGTTTAATTCGACCAATTTGCATTTGTTTCTGTAGATATGCCGCACAAACACTTTTCAATGCATTAATTAATTAAATTCAAACCTGGCACAGTTATTTTCAGTATTTTAATACAAATAAAGTTCATTGGGGGAAAAAATCAAAGGGTTGGGGAGAAATCAGCCCCTATTATGTATAAATACATGGGTGATTCTGGCATTAATTATTACATGTATTTACCTTTTATTGCTGAAAATTGATATATAGGTGAAAATTACTGTAAAAACATTAAACAAAAATTAAGTTTTTTTAATACTGGGGGCCCTGCAAACAAAGTTTGTCCAGGGCCTCACGTCTAATAATGGCTGTCCTGGAGATCATTATTTAATCCAAACCATGTCTTGATAAATTCTAGATTTTATATTAACAGTTGATCTCGTGTACTATTAAAGTTGGTAATCTTCTTTTTAAGCAAGTTTGTATTTGTGGGGCAAACCTGTGACAGGAATGGTCTCTCAATAGACTGGATTGTCGTTGACCAGGAGGTTTGAAACTTAGCTTGGTGCACTTCCTCTCAACTCCCTTTTTCATCCTCGCTCCTTAAATTGAGTCATTAATAACTATGTTATTACACACATTAATTTCTAAATAAAATCTCATGGTGGACATCTGTTTAAATACACTTAATATATTCTCACAGATTTGCCAGGAAATGTCCAAGCCGCAACTAAGTAGTTGCTGCAAAGCATTATAGGTAACTAAGAATTGTGGTATGGATATTGCACGGAGTTGACCCTCTTTATTGAAATCTATCTTGTAATGGTTACCGTATATTTTTTTAGTGCATTAATACACTTAAGGTGTTCGTTCATTAGAACATTAAGTACTTATACACTCCCTTCAGTGGTTCATGTTAAGACTGGCCTGCGGATGATGGGAAGTTCAGGGTTTGAATCATGGTCCCGTTTACTGTGGATGGTTTTTCCTAATTGATTTCTCATTCTCCTGCCACACAAATGTGGGTAGATTACCTCTAAAATGTTTCCTTATTCATTCCAACCCCATTAGAGTGATTATCATATATGCGTACAACTTGAACAGTTAGTAATACACGGTGATTAAAAAAAGAAAATATTCATAACATGAAATTGATTAAACACTTAAAGTACTTCAAGGAATTTTGCCAACATAATACTCACTATAATGTTATTTGTAATAGCAAATGATTTGAACCAATGGTCTCGCGGTCTTAGGTTTCACTCTCACAAATTGGATTGCCAGGTGGTCAGGATTTGTATTCAGTCAGGTATACAGAGGTTTTTTTCTTATAGGATTTCACTCTCTTCACTCTAAATTATGCCCTCCTCATCCTTATTCCATTAATGTAAATATAAGAACTGTTCAGGCAGGTTAAAAAAGACCGGAAGTAAATGTATTGAAGAATAAATGTAGTGTGATGCAAACAATTCAGACCAATGGTTAACAGATGCATCCATTCTACACATATAGATTGTGGATGACTTAGTAGTAAAAAACCCCACAAACTATGATAAGAACTAAGAAGTTGTAAAATAGTTTGTGATCAGTGGTCTCAATTATATCATATATTCTCTTTAATGTATTTCCTTTTAACTGAATTTAAAATTTACTTATAAGTTATTCACCTTTGGTTTAGTAAATGTAAATATAGTTTAATTGTAATGTAAATATTTAGTTAAACCTCACAAATACTTTTTTTATCGGCCCAATAATAAAATATTGTGTATGTATCTAATACAATTTAAGAATGTTGGATATTAGATAAAACTGTGGACAGACATGCACCTTGAGAAAATGAGTACTATATACAATCGAAAGGGATTTTTTTCCCCAATCTTGTTACATATGCACAACTTGAAACATATTGTATTAATATTAAGAGTTGATTAGTAATAAACCTATATTTTTATTGTAAAATAATATCAATACTTATATATATTAATAACTTATTTAAATGAAAGATTTATGTTTTTGTACTGTCAACTTAAGCATAAAATGATTTTTAAGTTGAAAATTTATATCTAGGTAAGACAAGCCTATTGGCACAATAGGTATTTTTAGCGTGACAAATGTAACTCTCCCAAGGGCACAGACAAGGATACACCAGACTAACAACCTCCAAGTTAAAATTATTGCGTTCTGAGGGAGAGCTTGAGTCCTTCAACACGGATATCGCTAGGTGCCTTCAAGGGAAATAAAAAAAAAAGTTAACATGGAGAGAAGTAAACAAATATCTTTCTCGATTTAATCGGCCGGCTCCCACAAAGCTAGGTTCAGGTAGACCCAACGCACTCTTCACATAATCCTACCTCACAAAGAACCTACACAGACTGTACATTAAGATCACAATGGTCCTTTTATGACACACATGTTGAAAGTGAGTTGTTTAACAACTGCACATTTGGAGGTACTTTTATCACTGAGAATTTGACACTAGCAACCCCAGTGTGGTTGAACTAAACCTGACTCAAGGAGCGCAACAAAACTTCTCTATGGCTGAGGTTCTGGTATATCCATCCTTGTCTAAGCCCAAGTGTTAAAATAAACATTTTACTATTTTATAATGTGTTAGTATTTCTTCCTGTAAACGTTAACAGTATTTGATAAGTATTTATATTAAACACATATCAATAAATGTATGATTAAAACATGTATTAAATAAATTACATAGACTATTAAAAGGTATTATTACTTGCTACCGCTTGACCTGATATCCCACGTTGACATTCAAGAGCTAAGTTCTGCTAGTAAAAATAAATTTTACAACAAATATAGAAAATTATATTTTTGTAGATGTGTTTCTAAATTGAAAATTATTAGGGGTGTCTGAAGTCTAATGGAATAATATGAACTATTCCCTGAGCCGGAATTGAAGTTAGAATATTTACAAAAATGTGTTCTCCATGGTCATATAATTTATGTGCAGGACAGACTAAGATGGTATGGCCATGTGAAGAGATTGGAGAAGAAGATAGTAAAGAAAATGTTGGATATTGAAGCGGGGTTGGGAGGGGGGCTAGGCAGCCAAGAGGAAGACCAAGGGACAGGGACATGACTGAGGGAAATGCAGAGAAGTGTGGGGGAAGATTATGTTACAAACAGACCCTGCCAGTGGATGAAACTGTTCATAATATAACTTTAGGTAATAAATACAACTAACAATTTGAAATTTATATTTTAAACTTTTGTCGTAATTTGTGCTGTACCCTTTATTAACCTTGAAAAGTAGCAAGCTTACCTTTCATGGTTACATTATGACACAGCTTATAAGATTAGTTGCATATAACCTGAATGGGTAGTAAGATGTGATAATAATAATAATAAAAGATTAGTAAATAGCCATCAAAATAAAGACTAAATATTTTTATTGGTGAATCTTAACACACCCCTATTAAAAATCACTGTCCCAATTGTTAATTTAAGTTTATAAGTGAAAAGGATTGGACTGGAAATAAAATGGGTTTTTTTCTAAGTGAACAACTATATTTACAAGTTTGTGTATGTCATGACATCTGAAAAACAATCAACATACAAGTATTTTTCAACACAACAAAACTTGATTTCACAGGGTATATAAAACGAGGAAATTCTATAACATACAATATAGTCTATTAACATTTGTTATAATATTGATACAATTTTATAAGGGATAATGTATTGAGTATTTTACCCCTTCAAACATGTATTATTTATAAAGGCGAAGTGGTTTTCATAGAAGACTGAACAATATACCAAACATCAAGTCATTATTTCTTCAAAAACGATGTAATAACACTCAATAATAATAATTAGAGAGCATTAAAAAAATTATGACACGTTCACTGTCGAGAGATCAGCTATGACGACAAATCGGCACTCTACTTAACAAATAATACTCCAGCCCTGTCACTAAATGTTCATCATTAGAAAGTTCTGAATAGAGCTGATATATCTATAGACCTGGACATTTACATTGGTAAGGTATATGTCTAAACAACAACACTGTACAATAATTAGTGAAACATAATATTGCCTTAATAACAAACCCCCCCATTTGTTACATTCAATATTCAATCCCTGGTAAATGAAGGAGTTTTGATACTTGAAATAATTAATGGTAACATTAAGGAAATAATTTACAATGGGGTATCTTGAGTTAATACTGTAACAGCTTTTAACATGTACTTCAAAATATTCAAGTTGAACTTTGATCACTGTTCAACTTTTAACTTGTAGATTATATGATTAAAACTTTTCATTGGTAACATCATTTTGAGCACAACAACGAAAATGTGGTGAATAATTTAAGTATATAAAGAATTTTAAAGCTTTAGTGAACTATAACAATTAGCTACCACATGTAAAAAAATTTATTGACGATTGAAAAGGCCTTGATGATGTGATGGCACTTTGACACTTGTACATATGAAAATTCTAAAAAGTATTCTAAGGATGACAAAAACACAACTTAAATATTGTGCAAAATGAGAAATATATTTTAGTTTATTTTTTAAACATACAGTCAAAAATTACTAGGCCTTTGCCATATTTCACATCATTGTTATAGACCACAGATACAAACAATATTTTAACATCGCTATACAGAATATTGTGGTTAAATATTTCAGTAGGTAATATTGAAAATAAATACTTACTAAAAGGGACCATTAAAACTCATCTTAGAGCTAAATTCATAATCACAGACTTAATATGCCTTGAAACCAAACACAAGATGACACCTACCTAGACCAGAATGGAATGGGCCAATTTCATATGCGGAACTGGTCCATTCTATTGGAGTTTAGGTACGTGTCATCTTGTATTTGGTTTTGAGGTGCACAAAGTCTGACTATGAATCTGGCCCTGAAAGATTAGACTTTAAATATAAAATATATTGAGCGCTGATTTAATATAACAAACAAAAGATAATCTACTTTTAATATAAAACTATTTACAAAATTTGATAAACACCTTGGTTAGATACTTCATTTTTTTTACTTGAATAGGACATAAAAAGTGAGTAATTTATTAGTATAAATTAGTGGTTCCCAACCTTTTTCAGCTGATGTCCACCTTGGTAGATAGTCAAATTCCTAAGCCCACTTCCCCCTATTTTAAAAATATTTATGTTTTTAAAAATGTGAATGCTTTATAAACATTTCTTTATTTTATACTAAAATCAATTTAACACCGGCAGGATAGTGGTAGAATAAAATGACTGAAGATTATTGTGATGGTTGGTACTTTTGTTTTCATCATTTCTTGAAAATTGGGTTTGATGTTTGACAAAGCACACTGCAAGTTGATTTATATTTCAAGTCAACAACGCTGTTTAGTTTTTATGAGTCAGAGTTGAAGATTCGGTGGTGTTGCACGTGGCCACAATGGTAGCTTAGGGAAGCGTTTTACAAACTGGACTCTGTAGTTATCTCAGGCTCCATGAAGCCATTTTTTTTTTCACAATATAAAATAACATCATTTATTAGGACTGCCAATTATTTTTTTTAATCTGAGTATAGGACAAGCCAAAGGTGCAGCCAGAACATGTGAGCTTATTTATTTGTTCTATATTTTTCTACTTGTAAAAGTTAACTGTCTTTATTGAATGTTCATAATATTAGTGTAAAATATGCTATGAGGGGTTCAACTTAAATTTTTTCTAGTGCAAGGGCTCCTTTGTTCTAAAAAGTTTGGGAACCACTGGTTTAGGAGGGTGGAGAGGAGAATTGAGGGGGGAGGCTGTGGAGTAAATCTGAGGCTTGAGAGCTCTAAAATATACAAGTGCCTGCACACTTTTAGCTGTGGCTGGTCACTGAATTTAATAAAACTGATATGCAATGTTGCCAATACTACAAGAGATTGGAAAACCGATTTAAATAAAAAATATATCTTACATTTTTATGATTTATAACATTAATTTCAAATTGTTTCACATACCCCCAGGTTGGGGACCACTGGTATATATGATAATATAATCTACTTTCAAAACAATATTTTTAAATAAGTGTATTACTTAAATACATACTAATAATACTATTGCAGATAAAACCACAATAGTTACTGTATACCAAATTCAAAAGCCAAGCACATGTAAACTTTTTTTTGGGTGAAAAAGAATACAATCCAGCCCCTTGTTCAACAATGCCTTTTAAACCACACAAAAAAGAAATAATTTTAAATCAATGATTCAACATACAATATTTACAACATTAAGGTGGGTAGCTTGCTCAACATTTGCTAACTATTTCACTATCAGCACTCAGGCACCAATACGCTGTAAGAGTGAAACTATTAAAAACCAGCCTTTGTGCTTAAAGCATTACTCAATATTTGTTATTCCTAAATAAATAATATCACCATTAGTTCTAGCAGCTTTATCAACTTATCTCAACATTCGTTTACTAAACACAGATAGTCCTAACAAGTTCCTATTTCAGTTGACAAGAGGCAGATTTAATTTTAATATTTCTAAGAATTATCGACAGCAAGCAACACAGTTAACAACATTAACATACTCCTCATACATATGTTTATGTCATACACTTTCATTAAACAGAAATTATTTGACTAAGCAAATTGATAACTATATTTACACTTAACAATATTTATATTTAAGCATTTGGTCACACATTTATTCTTTTTACCAAGATATGTTTTTAGAATGCAGTTCTTACTGTACATATTTAATAACAATTACACAAGATTATTTACTTTCTATAAACAAGAAAACATGTTTGTAAATATTTTTTTAAATGTCTCAAACATTGGAATGAAATGTAAAAACAATTATTATAAAAAGAAAACAGACCCCAAACAATTTAATCGAATGAAGTGCTCAAAATACACTAGAATATTATTTTGACTTTAAAACTTCACATTCTTCTACTAGCCATCTTAAATAATTCCAGTGTTTTTTTTTACTTAATACAAAATTGTATAGTTCAGCACAGATGCAACTAAAGTAAGATTGTGAAGTTGAGTTTGAGCTAAGCTGGTGAAAACACATAATTGGGCTAGATTATAATGCTTTCTTATAAACATATGATAAATATAGGCCAGTTTCATAGTCAGATAGTGTACGTCTCAAGTGTGATGCTCTTCTAAATGCAGGATGACTCCTACCTAAACCATGGAATGAATCAATTTCATATGCAAAACTGGCCCATTCCATTCAAATTATGTAGGTGTTGCCTAGCATTTAATAAAGGCTGTACTCAATCTATGAGACTGGCCCTTAGAATGTTGTGTTGTAAGTTTCAAGTTCCCTTCTGAGGAGTTCTTATATAAAGGAACATAAGTGAGGGATTGGATAGTTAACATTTATTTTTCTTTAAGAGTGTTAAGTGTGAACTGTGTTCATCATATCAGAGGGTATGTTAAATTTATTGGTTCCCATTTCTCTTTCTTATACTTCTTCCATGTTTATAAATTATGCACCTCAAAAGTGTCCTTAAAAATGTATGAATACAAGTATATGATGATACTGTATGTGATTCGTCATTTGCTTTGATGGTGTGTGGTTATTAATTTGTATTAAAATAAACATGCTCATTATTTATAACCAGCCAACACATTAACTGCAACCATATTTTATTGTAAATGAGTCCAGTGAATTGAACCATTAAAAATAAATTATTTATGTAGAATTTTAAAAATGTTCACACCAAGAGGGTAAAAAGGGTGAAAGTCCAATTTTAACTCAAAGTGAGCTAGTGCTGCCCTCTGTTAGACAATGACGAGATCTTTATGATACACTTGAGATTATAGTTAAAAGAAGTTTGTAATTTTTAAAATGATTAAAAAAGATATTTGATGGGGTCTTTATGGGGTTTGAGACATAAACAAATTATATGTTACTTTAAAAGTAATGAGAAGATGTTAGTGTGTGAAGCCTAGTAGGCACTAGGAAACAATTCCCCGGAAACATTGCTTGCAAACAGTTTGAAAACAAATAGTCATGTATTCCAAGAAGGAAACATGTTTTTTGTCATATTTTTCAAATGGGTTATATGAAACAATGTTTGCTTACATTCCTGGCAACAAACAACGTGAACCAGTTTGCTTCTAATGTTCACAGAGTTTACATCAGTTCCTGGTTTGTCACTTGTCATGTCGTGGACAACCAAAAATATAGATATATTTAACACAAACATATTGTTGTGGGATGTGACATCTATGGACTATAAAAATTGTGTAAAATAACAGGATGTGTAAAATAAAATCGGTGAAAAGTACTCAGTTAGTTCAAATAAAGTGACAAAAAAAAAGTTAAAGGCTCTTTGTGAGCAATTTTGAAAATAGCACACTATTTTTTTAAAGCACAATCAATAGCAGCATTCTCCTTGGTAGACATCTTTCATTCAAATGAACTCAAGACACGAAACAATGTTTCATCATTGTAGTCTTGAACGCAAAACAATGTTTTTGACTGTTTGCAAACAGTTTGAAAACACGGGAAAGAGTTTGCATGCACAGGAAATAGTTTGCTAACTGTTGGCAAACATGGGAAACAGTTTCCAATCAAAGTTTGCAAACAGCGTTTCTAAGTGCTTAAGAAGAAATAAAAAGAAAAACAACATTTTTGGGACGGCTTCCTTCCTCTCTTATTACCCACATCCCTTTAATGCTACTGAGTCGTTAGGCAATTATTTCTTTTTATAATTATATGCAATGTAATTAAACAAAAATTATGTTAATTTACACAATTAAAATGAGAAATGTTCACAAAATCTAGGTGTTTAATTTCTATATAGTAATAAAACTTGTATTCACACAAATAAAATATTTTTTCTATGCTATAATAATTGCAATACTATATGAATCATCCATAAACATAAAACACTTCAAGGAGTCTTAATATGTTTTATTAAAAACTAGGCCAATATAAATTTCCTGCCATTTTTCATGGTTATTAATTTTTTTTCTTTTCCAAATCTAGTTATCATTTTCTATATTTTAAATTATTCTTTATAAATTATAAATAGTTTTGTCTTAAGTATGGCTACAGAATGAGTATCTTATAATTACATATTGTATATTGTATGCATCTAAACCAAACAGAAGAAATTGTGTACAGTTTGTTATATAGAAGAAGGTACAGGAAAGGGTGCTATAAGGTTTAGTACCTGTTTCAATAGCTAAATGGTCTCAGGCGTCACACTCATGTTGGACTAGCCTGCTGAAGACGGGGAGATCAGGGTTTGGATCCTGTTTGGACCTAACGAGGGTAGTTTTTCACTAATCAGTTTCCCACTCTACTTCCATGCAAATGCGAGTAGATTACTTCTAAATTGCTTCCTTCCTCATCTCCACCTCATTAGAATAATTATCATATATCTGTATAACCTGAACAGGTAATAAGAAGTGGTGATGAAAAAAAAAGGTTGGCTGAAATTAATGTTTATAAAGTGATTTATGTTTAATTTGGAAAATTTCATTTCTTAAGAATATTACATTTAAATTTTTTTTATCACCCTGGGTTATTGCCTGTTTAGGTTAATTCAAGATATTAAAAAGAAAATAGTCTTAGTTTAAATCAAGCTGAATACTTAAATAAAAACTACTGAACTTGAAGTAAAAAATAAAGTACCTACCACTAAACGAAATTGCATCTGGGGTATATTTGCAACATAGCATACGAAATCTAGTTTATTGTAGGAAGCATAGATATGTATGCATCAGCCATGATTTCTACAAGAAATTAAAGATTAACATCTATAGCGTTTTAAGATTTTGATGTAAAGTAACTTCATTTTAAGATATTTAAAGTTTTTATTTGGCAGATGAAATCCGCTATAGATATATTTTAAAATATAATCATGATATAGTTAGGAAGGAAAAGCTTGCACACTTATTAGATAACCAGAGTGGAGATAGCTTCTAACCACAAAACTTTATGCTGTGTGCCTTCAAGCGAGCGGCCACTGCCATTAGCGATATGTGCCAATATTTTGGGACAGAGGGCGTCATGTGGTCAGCATATTGAGTCCCTTGGCCCTTAATCTCAGTTTTCTAAGCTGGAGCTGTTACTTCTTTTATTAAAGTGTCTCCTTATTTGTCCTCACAAGGTTAAGTTTCAGACACCTGCCTCACAGGTAAATTTTGGGAGTGCCGGGGATCAAACCCAGGACCTCTGGATCTGTAGCCAGGAACTCTGATATTTTCACTTTGTTTGTATAAAATAAAAACAAAAAATGTCTTTGAGTCTTCATTTGACATATATGTTTGTACCAAGCATGCTCAAAAGCGGTTTGATATTTTAAAAAAATAATAATAAAAGCACCCCTATAAACACACATACACAAGACATTGGTCACCAAGCAAAAAGTTGAATTTTTAAAAAAATTAAAATTTTGCAGCCCTGAAGATGTGATGTTTTTTTTATAGTTTTATAACGTAAACGACAAATAATAAAGTAACAAGTAAATTTTTCTAAAAGGAAAAAAGCACATTCAAAAGCCTGTATTTAATTTATAGAGTAGTGTGTGGTTGTTGAATGAGAGCAGATTGTCAACAGATTGGCTGCGTTTCTTTCCCTCCTTGGGTTTCAATTGTTTGCAAAACAATTTTGATAAACTATTTAATTCTAAAGAAAAACCAAATAGCAGATTAAACTTGGGATGATTTTTGTTATCTTTAGTATAATTTGATGATAACATTCTAAATTGGTAGAGAGATATAAATGTCGGTATCTCTCTCCCAACCTAGATGATTTAACATCAATAGCAAATGTTTTAATTTCCATTTTTAATGTATTTCTAAAAAAAAAAACTCTCAATGTGAGATAAGTTTTTGTTCACAACTCATATAAATCAAAACACTAGAATTCTTACTTTATATTACATCAGTGGAGATAGTTGGTAATTAAAATGATAGCTTAGCTTATCCTTGTAAAGTTTCAATGGACTTGAAAACTAAGCGTGAGAAAACCTTTGAATCATCTAATCCTGAAGGATATTTTATATTCAAAGATTCTAGAAAATTTTAGACTCTAAGTTCAGAAAAAGACAATTTAGATCTTTTTAAAAATTTAATTTTATTCCTCTAAGAGTTATTATACGTTTACTAGTTGTTTAGCCATGCATAATTATTGGCAGAAAAAAAACCCAAATCAACGGAAGAAAGTGAACCTCTCATACTTGTAATTTATTTTCTAACATACCCACACATATAGTTATGTCTACTGATTAATTCATTGCACATCCTATCTAACTATCTAGCTGGGTTGGTAAGATTTCTGAAAATAGTAGTAATCAATCATCTTTGAGTTTTGCAAGTTATTCATATTTTGGGAGGGGGCGAAGAAAACGTTGTGTTATTAAGTGTTTTACTAGAAATTAAAGATTAGTGAGCCTTTACAAAGGAAAGCTGGAATAATCTTTTTAATTTCCAACCAAGGCCGTATAATACACCCATGATTTAAGGATTATGTACACAATTTTTATATAACTTTTATGTATAATTTATTGTGCAACAGTGTAAGACATAGATATTTACAGATTTTTAGCTATAAAGTAATTCTAATAAGTGGCGAAGTATGACATTGAAGTTAGTCCCTGGCTGTGTATGATTAGTATACACAGCCAAGCAGCATAAACAATTTAGTTTGCACCAGGTACGAGTCAAGAAATTAAACTTTAATATCAGTATACTATTTTTTAATTCCCTTGTCACTATTTTAAGTGGACACACTCTCAATGTCTCTTAGGAAACTTTACCACTGTTTCTAAATAATTTATTTAATTTACATATATATTGGAATCAAACATATTTTTACAAGTGTACTAATGTTCACTGCAGATGATCACTATTGATAACCTAAAAATAAATCTTAGTGAAGAACTGAGAATAATCATATTGATGCTTAGCTTATTCTGAGGCAGAGAGAGAGGCAGTTTGAAACTATGAAAAGTGAAGTGATGTTTTAAGTGTCTGGTTCCAACACTAACACATGAATGATTCATCAGCTAGAGCAGTGTTCCGGAAACTTTTTAAATTCATGGTAAATTTAAACCAGCATAATGTTTTGTTTAGGGTATGCATCACAGCAAGAGAAAATTGATTACGTAGAGAATTCAATGATTGTACAATAAATCATTGTCAGGAAAGTATAGACTAATTTTTCCTTTAGGTAACTCCAAATGTTCCAAGATTAAAGGTTGAAATTATTTTTCTGTTCCTGCTTCTTTAACATTTGGAAACAATTCGTTAAATTAGTAATTTCGGTTAACTGCAACTCTAATTTCACTTGAATCAGCTGCCGCTCATACCAACTTCATTTATGTTCTTATTGAACTATGCCTGGAGCTCTGGGCTGTGGCCATACGGCATACGATTTGTGGAATACCGAGCTAGAGGAACAAAGCTGCACGTTACTTATTACATAGCCTTTTAAATATTTTGCATTTTTTAAGATGCCATTAGCTTTTAATGTGTGAGAAATAAATTGTCATGCTTGAATAGTTAGCTGTGTGGTAAGTTGGAAGCAAGTGTGTGGTATTTACAACCCTGTTATTTTTGTTAGGACCACATCTTACTATCCATTCAGGTTGTACGCACTTACGCTAATGTGCAATGGTAGGGTGATTGTGAGATGAAATAGAGGACCTACAGTTTAATGTGGAATCTGAGCCACGGTGGAGGCCTGGCATTCCTCACATTCACAAGTTATGTGATTAGTACATGTCTTGACAGAGGTGAAGGAAGGGTTTGGCAATAAGATAAATATATTTGCCAGAACCGAGGATTGAGCCCAAGACCCCTAGCACAGAAGTCTGACACCTTACTCCTGGAGCTCCAGGTCACCCTTTACAACATTGTTAAACTGTGTGATGAAAAGGGCAGTAAGGGAGTTACTTCCAACTGTGTGATGAAAAGGGTAAGGGAGATATAACCAAATTATAAAACAGCCCTATGATGAAGTAAATATAGTATGTAAGTTATTAACATGGTTAACAACTGTATGTTGGAAAGACAACTTGTGTTATTCTCAAGATTGTTATTAAAAGATAAAACAGGAGGTTATGTTGTTTCATTGTTATAAAATCACAATAAATACTTCATTGAAGTTAAGCTAATACATAATTAAAATTTCAATTAGTATGGTGATGTTTATTTTAAAAAGAAAGCTTGTTAATCAAGAGTGCAAATTATTAACCAATCAATTAATAATGTGTTAATACACTTTGGTGGTCAAATGATCTAAGGCGTCATTCTTGCAATAGTTTGCCTATCCCAGGGAGCTCGGGGGTTAGAATCCCGGTCAGGTGTACTAGAGGTGATTTTTCCTATTTGGTTTTCCACAGTAGTAGTAAGTGGAGGAACTTAAAAAAAAAAA
>CABFWB010001754.1:0-49901 GCA_902151455.1 Timema bartmani | reverse complement strand
CCTGACCATCGATGTAGGTAGTGTTTATGTTTAGTCCACCTGACAATCGATGTAGGTAGTGTTTATGTTTAGTCCCCCTGACCATCGATGTAGGTAGTGTTTATGTTTAGTCCACCTGACAATCGATGTAGGTAGTGTTTATGTTTAGTCCCCCTGACCATCGATGTAGGTAGTGTTTATGTTTAGTCCACCTGACAATCGATGTAGGTAGTGTTTATGTTTAGTCCCCCTGACCATCGATGTAGGTAGTGTTTATGTTTAGTCCACCTGACCATCGATGTGGGTAGTGTTTATGTTAAATACCCAAGTGACCATGACTGTGTGTCTTGGCATGGTATCATATTTGTTTTTGTTAAAAGTGTGTTAAAGATAGGATGGAAAAAAATGTGATCCAATAACAGTTTTTTGCGATTTTTATAGCAACATTTTTTGAGCATAATAAATAAAATATTTCTCAATTATATAAGTTTATTTTAATTTTCTACATATTAATATCAACCATTCTTGAATATTCAGAATGAGAATCCTAGAATTTGATGACAACATTTCCTCTTCATTTAAAAAGTTTATGTTAACATACTATAAAGTTCATAACAAATATTCAAGAACTGTTGAGATTACTATATGTAGAGAATTTAATTAAATGTATCTAGTGAAGCACTGTTTTATTTTTTTTTCCCATAAAACTCGCAAAGATACTTGCCTTAACTCATGTTCCCTTCCAAACAATCTTGATTCAAACCAGGTTATTATAATACAAGACTACATATTATGTAAACATCATGTTTCAATCACCAACTTTTGATACAAACGAGATGTTCTCCTTTCTACAGAAATGTCCTACACTTCAATCCTCTGTCCGGGAGGAATTTTAAAAAGTTCCAAAATGTCCTCCATTGGTGGTGGATTTTTAAAAAGATAAGTTCATTTGAAAAATATGCTTGAATGCACAATAAATTGTGTAATATGACTAGCAATAAAAACACATGAAGTGAATTTATACAAGTACATTTTAAACTTTTATTTTGTAATGTACTAATATTGTTCCTGAATGTCCTAGATTTTGGGAGCCCTTGTACTCCTTCTTGCCAAAGGCATCTATTTCATCACCCAAGATACAATTAAGATTAAAATTAATCTCTCTCTCAAAGGTTCATTATTAGCTATTGAAGCCTTGCTACACTAGACCTCAACCATAGCCAACTTTACTAATTCTTATTTTTGACAGCCACAGTGAACACAGTACAAAAATAAACAATGCATACATTACGTAGTATTGTGTAAAATCACAGAATTTGAAGTTTCAATACTTCTAATATGTGTAAAGATTTGTATTGTCATGTAATAGCTTAAATATATACAAGCAAACATTTCTAATGTACAAACTAATGTTATTTAGTGTAATACACTACTTATATGGAATAATTAAAATGTACATTAAGTTAAAATAAAACAGACCCCTTGACACATATTATGCATCTAACGCTTGATTCACTCGTTCGCCGAAAATACAAAGCAGAATCTGTTTGAGTGGCACAAAAATTCATACACTAGAAGAAATGTTGGCCCATGATACATTGCAACGTAAAATTAAAACAGCTGATTACCAACATATTTTATTTTCTAGTGGATAAACATATATTTTAGATCATTCTCCAGATGAATGTTTTCAAATTTTAATGCTGTGTTGTGGTACAATCCATTACATCGATACACATGCTTTCCATTAATGGGTTATCTCAAATCTCCTAGCAAAAGCCAATAAGGTTGTTTGCTTGCTTCTGGCTGCACAGTGCATGCGCAATGATTTGGGATGGTTGGTTTTTAGATTTGATTGTTTCTCCCGTGCTGAACAGCTCAGGTAGAGCTAACAAAGTAGAGATGAGTTGCACTTAAGCAGAACAGCTCGCACAGATGAAACAGAAAATTTGC
Organism: Timema bartmani; assembly: GCA_902151455.1. Classification (NCBI taxonomy): domain Eukaryota; kingdom Metazoa; phylum Arthropoda; class Insecta; order Phasmatodea; family Timematidae; genus Timema; species Timema bartmani. The sequence continues at coordinate 47,969 of CABFWB010001754.1, read as the reverse complement.
GATTGGTTTGGAGTTTGTCATGTGACCACGTTTCTGTTCTGCTCTTGTTTTTTGACAAACGTGTGAATCCATAGTAAAGCTATTAATGCAGTTTTCATATTAATCCACGCTCACACCATCAAATAATGCGACATAACAAAGAACTGTCTTGATTTACCTTTTAACATTTTCAAGGGGTTCATATTTTACTAAATCAAAGTATATTTAACATAATCAGATAATTTAATAACTAATCTAGGGGTATGTGAACATTTTATTTGCATTGATGATATGTTTGAACACAAATAGAAAGAACACTAACCAAACAAATATATTTATAAGTTAGTGTAATGTTCCAATTTACCCATCCCTTGGTGTTCATAGACCTATCTAATCCCCCTTTCCACCCCGTGGTATTCATGGCCCAATATTAGTTACCCAGTGTTTATGGGCTTATCTACCCAGTTTACCCTCCTCTAAGTGTTTATAGACTTGTCTATTCCTAGTATACCCATTTATGACAACTAGAAATAGTGCAACAATTTGTTTCAATAATAATGATTAATCAATAACCAATGTAGTTTAGTGCCATAATGGGCTTGTTATGCATGATGGTAAGAAACCAATATTATGCTCATACTATTCTCAAAAGTAGGGCATACTTTTCCTAAGTTAGCCCATATTTTCGAATCCCTTATTTGACATTTAGATGACAAATTGAGCAATTTAATAATACATTTTGACTATTCACACACCCCTTATAGTTGATTTAAAAAATACCACTAATCAGGTAAGCAAAAGATACATTTTGAAACAAGGCAGTGACTTTATTCCAACCAGTTTGACTAGTTTACAATGTGCCTTGTTTTGCAACTATTGAAACAAACAATTACAAAAATAAGGGAAATTGTATTATATTTGAAAGAAGGTATAGGAAAGGTGGATAGAAACACATAAAAGGAAACGAACACAATATGGATTTTACAGTGGAAAGAAGAACACACTTCACACTTTACATTGCTGTCATTGGACAAAGAGGTAATGGCTGTCTCTTGAAGAAAATCAATTGTTACTGCCCAATTCCTCAACCTAGGTTTCATTCTATCAGAACTCATCAGGAGGGAGTGTGAAGCGTGTAACACAACTTTCCAGTGGCAGCAATGTAAAGTGTGAAATGAGTTCTTGTTTTCACTGTAAAAGACATGTTGTGTTTGTTCCTTTTATTCGTTTCTATTCACCTTTCCTGTACCTACTTCCAAATATATAATACAATTACCTTATAAAGCAACAAGAGCTTTCCTTATAGCGATAAAAATAAGGGAAAATAATAATAATAAATATTTGGCCCCAATATAGCTCTTCAATAAATTACACATTTTCAATGATAAAAAAAAAGTTTTGATAATAATGTTAACATTTGTGCAAATAATATTTTCTGTGGTAGTTCTAAAAAATATCATTTTTTTTAAAGAATTTTTATTTGAGCGTTTATATTTCCAAATATGAGTTTTAAATGATTAGGCCTATTAACTCTTGTAATTAGGAGACAGATAATTATGTATGATCCCCTTGAGACAAAACCACTTTAAAAGGATTAGTCTTAATGCTATCATTATTTCCAGCATAAACTATTAAAAAGTTAAGAATAGCGAAACCAATTTTTTAGACAACTTTAAAAGTTATGTTTACCTAGAAGAGATGAACAAATTAATAAAATCTCATTTAAAAATGTATAGGGGAAGAAAAAAAAGCTGAAATAGTTGTTTCTGTTTGAATTATAGCTGATTAGTTACTTCATTATACAGTCAAACCTGGATAAACGAAAAAAATCTATAAGTGAGACTAATCGCCAGGAACAGTGATTTTCACCTCTGAAAACCTCTATAAGTGAGAGTTGAAATACCTCTATAAGTTAGTCGTTTTTCACGTCCAGACCTCTATAAGTGAGTGTCTTCCAGGAAATGCAACGCGATTGTGCATGTTTTGGCAGGTCACAAAAACACACGCGTGGTTTTTTTTGTTTTTCTTCAAGGGTTCAGGTCTGCATTAGTAAACAAAGATGAATTAGTTGATAAGTGTACTTATAAGTGAACTTTAATAGGCAGTTTTAGATTTTCTTTGGATTGTACAAAATATGTGAAATCTAAATTTTATATTTAAATTATTATTAACCTTAATATAAACAGTGGCCATTAACAGTAATACAGTGTGCTTACTGCTTAATAATGGTTTTATTACTAGGTGTTTTTCTGGTTTTAGTACATGATTGAGAATTTGTATGATCAAATTGCTCATAAGCATGCGTTGTGTATTAAAATAAAAGCGGAGGCGTCTATAGGGGAGGAAAATAGTTTAATTTGATTCTCAAGCAAATTTCAATCTTCTAATGACCACCATTAATCTACCCAATGTTAACACACTACATAGATTAGATGAACTCTACTATGTATATTATGTTGTTAATAACTTTGTACAAGAAATATCAGTAGTTGGAATAATGGTAATTATACATTTAGTTATTGTAATTTTTCTCTGAAAAGATAAATTCATAGAATTATATCCATCCAGAACGTCAAAATCCGAAATGAGTTATTTTGAAACAAGATATTTGACAGCCACTATTTTATTTTATTCACAAATTTTTTGCTGTTGTGTCAAAGCAAAAAGATACAAAGATAAACGTGATGTATGTTTCTTTGTTCTGATTCATTTTATTTCATCATCGCTGATTCTACTCTTCAAAGTAGGAGTTTATAAAATTTTAAAAAATTGTTTCACAACTTAATTTAACTTGATACTTTTAGCACTTTTATTCTAGTTTTGTGGTCGTTATGAGAATAAAAACAAATAAATTATATTACAAGGTTGTTTGTCCAGACAGGAGCCAATTTTTGTTTGGGTGCAAGCACTAATTCATCCAGACTCCTCAGTATTCCACATTCAACAATAGTCATGGCTAGTTATAAACTTTTCTTCTGTGCATTTTTGGTTGGTGAAAATGTTCTTCATAAAAGTGAGAATTTGTAAACCGAGGAATAGCTATTTAATAATAAATGAAATATCTATAGACTAAAAAATTAACAAAGTGCTAATAGTTATGCCTGGGATGATGCCGATTGTTTTATTATGATCTTTGGAACTATGCAAGCATGAAGTCAGGTGAAGCCAGTTTTAAGCTGGGTAACAGAGCGTCTTGTCCTTTGTACTATTGCTTGGCTTGGTGACAAGTTAGGGGTTGTCAGGTGACTTGGTGATGGGGAAAGGATTGTGGGCAGAATAAATATGGGGGAGTATGGGTTGTTTACTGGCCAGGGAGAAAAAAATATGTTTGAAAGGCCAATGTGGTAACTCATACTTGGCACAAGTTTTAGACAGAATAAGTGAGAACAAGGGATATTTCTAGAAGGTAGCTTTCAAGGTCAACACATTGGCTGTATTCGAATAATCTCAAGGACCCTTGGAAGGGTTCTAGCATTATAGACTTGATGAATTCGCACTTCTTACCGAAGATTGCATCAAAGCACAAGAAAAGTTAAGTGTTTTTGCAATTTTTTTATTAAAACTTTTTTTGGTCTAAATAAATCAAATATTGCTTCTGTACAGAGTTTAATTTTCTCCACATGGTGATATCAGCCGTTGTTGAATGTTTGTTACGAGCATAGTGGCCTTTTTAAATGAAGAGAAAAAGGTTTCTTTAAATATCAGCACCATTTTATTGTTTGCATTGACTATTTTCCCATTGTTTTATGAAAATCAAAGCATGCCAATAAACAATTTAGTACTTTTGGCGATAATAAATTGTAGTCATGGATTGATAAATCAACTTTTTACAATAACCAACTTCTTAGTATTATAACGTTCTGCTTTATCATCCAGTGCGATTTAAAATGGCGGGAAACAAAGTTCTGAACTTTAGCAGATGTAAAAAGAATAATAAATCAGTTGCCAGTCAAGTACCACACTAAAGTGTTGCTCATGGGCCAGTTTCATAGTCAGATTTAGTAGGCCTAAAGTGCGAGTCGATACTAAATACAGGACGACACCTACCTAGACCAAAATGGAATGGGCCAGTTTCGCATATGAAACTGGTCCATTCCATTCAATTTCAGGTAGGTGACGTCTTGTATTTAGTATAGCGCCGCACTTGAGGCGTACTAAATCTGACCTATGAAACTGGCCCCACTTCCTTGGGCTCAAGGGCATGTGAGGGGTTAATTGGCATCCTTGTTGACAATTAGGACAGATCTACACCTGGTCAAGTGATTCTCAATACATTTGGCAAGGGTACATATCAAGGTGGCAAAAGTGCATAGGTAAAGATTTAGGCTACAACCAATGTGTGCAAAAGACAATAGAAAGTGTGAAAGAATGAGAGGTTAGACTTAAGGGTTATATATAAATAATAAATATTTGAAAGAGTATTAACTGATGACTAAATTTAATGACTAAAATCTTTATTTTGTCATTTATCACTATCATTTAATTCAAATATATTATTTCAAGTATACATAATATTTGTCTTCTTCGACATTATGAAAACAAATAAACAGAATCTTAGCCTTTTAATTACTTTGTGATAGTTTTTTATATTTGGAATAAGGTACAGAAAAGGTAGAGAAACATAAAAGGGACAAACACAATATAGCTAGCTTTTACATTGAAAAGAAGAATACAGTTCACACTTAACATTACTGTCAATGAACAAAGAGGTAATGGCTGCCTATAACAAACTTGATCATTGCAGCATAATCCACCGACTTTGGTTTGATTCTCCCGAAACTCATCAGGAGGGAGAGTGAAAAGCGCAACACAAATTCTTATAAGAGGAAACAAAAAAACACAAACGCGAGGAAAAGTAGAAATGTAAAGATTGATGGGACACTTTAATAGGAACATGTAAAGAATTAATATAAAAGAGCAAACACAGGAATATATATATAATATTCTTCTATTAAGAAAAACTTTCCCTATATGAGCTTAATGTATTCTTTTAGGAAGTTGCGTTTCACACTTGCTCTCAATGAGTTTAGATAAAATGTAACCTAGGTCGGGGGATTGGATGAAACCAATCGATATTCTTCAAAAGGCAGCCACTAGCTCTTTGTCCAATAGCAGTAATTTATAGTGTAAACTGTGTTTGTTTCTTTAATGTGTTTCTATCTATCTTTCCTGTACCTTCTTCCAAATAAAATAGATTTACCTCAAAGAAAAAAGAGGTTTTCCTTACATTACATTATATAGGAATAGCGGGACTGCAGTGACTGTACCTAGTAATGTGGAAGAAGGGACTGATTGTCCCTATATTTAAAAAGTCGGATAGAAAGAAGTGTGGGAATTATAAAGGAGTGACACTTGTGTGTCATTATGAAATTTTTTATTTAGCACCGCGTCTTACTACCCGTTCGGGTTATACGCTAATGGATTAGGAATTGAGAAGGTTGAATTTAGAGGAGGTGAACCCGCATTTGCCTGGAGGGAGAGTGGAAAACCATTTAGGGACACACACACCCCCCCGACCAAGATTCGAACTTCGATCACCTCATCCTCAGCAGTCTGGCTCTACACGAAACAAGCACGTTAGCCAACTACGCCACCGAGGCGGGTCATTATGAAAAGATATATGAGAAAGTGCTAGAGAGGAAAGTCAGAAGGGTAGTGGCAGAAGGAGTGAGGAAAAATCAGTAAGGCTTCAGACCAGGTAGGTCCAAAGTAAACCTAATATTCGCCGCAAGGCAGTTGCAGGAACACAATTATGAGTTCGCGAAGGATCTTCCGATGGCTTTGCTGAACATGGAAAAAGCTTATGACAGTGTGTAAAGAAATAAGGTGTGGTAAGCGTTGGAAAACAAAGGGGTGGAAGAAGGAATAGTGGGGAGAATGAGAGAAATGTACAAGGGAAGCATGAGCTGTGTGAAAGTGGGAGAGGAGTGGAGATGAGTTGAGGAATGGCTTGAAACAGGGAAGTGCGGTCTAATCATTGTTGCGTGTGATAGTAATGGATGTAATGAAGTGGTAGGAAGAGTAGGGGAAACGAGGAGCTATGAGTGCAGGAACAGTTGGATGCATGGAGTGAGGTGATATAATACAATACGAAATTATGTTTAATGTAAAGAAGAGAGAATTGGTGATTACAACATGAAAGGAAAATAGTCACACAAGGGGAGTGACATTAGGAGGAGAACAACTTAATAAAGTGGAAAGCTACAAGTACTTGGGAAGTGTGGTAGTGGAAAGAGAAGGAAACGGGATAGAAATTTGGGAGAGAGAGAGAGAGAGGGAGGAAAGTGGAGGGCTTTTACAAAAGCGTCAGAAGTCTGGTCTGGAGTGTGCCGCAGAAGTGCAAAGGAGTGATGTACAGGGCATACTATATCCAAATATTGCAGTATGCATCAAAAACCTTGGTGATGAGGGAAAGGGAGAGGAGCAGGATACAGGCATGCGAGATGAAATTTCTGAGGAGTATGCTGGTGTGACAAGGATAGACAAGGTGATAAAAAGTGAAGGAGGAACCCCTGCAGGATAGGATAGAGATGGCAAGATTGAGGTGGTATGGACATGTGAAGAGGATGAAAGAGGGAAGTATTCTAAGGAGGATGCTCGAATTTGAGGTGGTGGGCAGGAGGCCAAGAGGAAAACCCAGGGACAGATGGATAAAAGGAGTGGTAAGGAGTGGGAAGAGGAGAGGAGTGGGTTGACGTGTAGGAAAAAAGGTAATAGGACGTAAGTAAAGAGTGGCAGGAAACTGTGCATGATAGTGATGATGATAAGCATTAAAGTAAAAAAAATAATTCTGCAAAAACCGCAATAATAGTTTTTACTTAGTTAAATTACAAACGAGCAAGAAAAGGCCAAATGTATATGAATGAATGTCACCACAGTTATGAAAATCCCTAATTGTCAACCTGTAAGTCAAAAAGCAAGTTGGTTGAAGAGTTTTTTAGGGGTGGGCCTATCATGTTGATACCCATTATTTGGTACCAACAAGGCTGATCATTTATTTTATTTTAAAGATTACAAAGATAATCTACAGTAGTAATATTTTTTACTTAGCACTGCGTTTTACTACCTGTTCAGGTTACACGACTATGTAATAATTATGCTAATGGTTTTAAGGGTGAGGATGGTTATATTTAGAGGCAGTGTACCCAATTGTGTGTGGACGGAAAGTGTAAAACCATTTTGAAAAAAACCAATTCAGTACACTCAACCAAGAATAAATCCTTGATCTCATCTTTATCAGCATTCTAGACTACTGCGAGAGTAGCTTGTGAGACCACAAAGTCATAGAAGCGGGTCCCCTTGTTATTGAAAAAAGTAACTGCTTACTTGAGACTACACTAGCAGCCCACGTTCTAGCAATAGAACAAGGTATAATTGTGCCATTATAGTGGTATGATCAACGACGGACCCGTCCTATTAAAAAGAATCTCAGGAACTATTCAGTATTTTAATAAGTAGCTCACGTTAAATGTACAATATGGATAATCCATTCATGTTAGTGACAAATAATCTTTTAAAAATAACATTATTAGGTAAAACTGATCTTGTAAATAAAAAGTTCCACTAACATTATGAGTCAACATTTCAACTTTTTTATTTAACTATTATGCATACATTCTTATTTTATGTACCTTTTTTTAGGAATAAAGAGATCATGACAGTTTCTCAGTGAAAAAATAATATAAGAAAACAGCACAAAAAATATCAATAACAAACGGACTAGTTCAAAGTACCAATATATTACTAGGCTGAGCTATATTTTGGGTATGTGCATGATAAAAATAATAGTTCTTCTTGTCTTAAAATTAAATGGTCTTTTCTTGGTTTAGGCTTAGACCCCCATCCCTCTTGTCAGAAAGATCAGCTTGGAAAAAATGTGTATACAGTTTGATAAAAGACAAGACTTTTTACTTTTGAGATGCACAGGTTTGTTTGTGTGTGTGTGTGTGTAAATATAAAAAGGCTTCCACAATGAGAAAGTAATGACTAAAATTTTTTTTTGTAGAAATTATTTTTTACCTTTTTGTCATGAAGCAGCAGTGTCATGTGTGAATTGTGTTAAGTTATTCTTTAATTTGTGATAATCATACGCTACTGTAAAATTATTTGTCGGTTCTTAAAATTATATTTGTAGCAATACAATGTTCTCATTTTAGTCTCTAACTGAAAATAATTTTACGCACATCCATTCTATTTTTTGTTTTACTTGAAATAAAATTAAATAAAATGTTAAAGAAAGGAACTGGATAAATTAGCTATTAATTTTATCAGATAAAAAGGATATGTACAATACAATATATCAATATAATTCAAAATGATATTTTGACAGATTTATGGAAGTCGTATGATACTAAATTTAACAGACACCAGGTCACAAGAATATCTGTATTAGGCACTTCTATGAAGTAAAAATTAATTATTGTTAGTCCAAATTTCAGTGGAGCAACATAAATACCTTTTTAGCCTCGCATCTCAGTCAAAATTGAATTAAATAAACTTCACACAAGTGGGTGAAGGGATTTCATCATGTTTGTGTAAAACCATAATAATTGTTCATGTTTATGTTGGAAAGAGACATCAAAACGCTGGATCTTTGGCTTAGGGGCTGTCCTTAATCACGTACATAATAGTTTTATGCAAAGGATTTTGGGGGGAGGGTGGGGGAAGGTCCAGTATCTTATCAAGGTGGGGGTTCAAAATCCAGCTTACCTAAGATTTTTTATTAATGTATATGGTGAAACAAAATATATGAATAAAAAATATTTGCCAGAAAATAAATATGTTCAATTATAAAATTTCACTTATATTTCATTTACACCTAATTTTACTGCAATTTAAGTATTTTAAGATTTATTATCACTTACTTTATTACAAATCCTTGTGTTTAAAAATAGCTTCACGATTTAAATAGCATAATTTATTCTGTAAACAAATATGTAAGAGAGTGGGGTGGGGGTGACTAAAATCTTATGATCTTTTGTGGGGATAGCGGGATTGAAAATCACAAAAAAAGAAAGCCTTATGTAATTTAAGGACGGCCCATTAACCAGCCAATGCTCAACTACAAAGTTAATTAACTTTGTCCTGTATCCAGTTTTACTCATCAGTCATCAGAATCAAAAAAATTTTGTTTATTAAATTTTATAACATCTTGGTACAAAAACATCACAGATAATTTATTAAAAGAGCTATTTATTGAGGCCCCTGATCTTAAAAATCAATTGTCAATATCAAGTTTAATTTCACAGAAGCATTTATTTACCAAAATAATAGGAATACTTTTAATGATTAGCTACAGTCATTTGGAGCGTTTAAATAAAAATAGATATGTTTGCTTTGCAAAGAATGAAGTGAGTATTAAACTTAATTTTATACATCAGAAAAAATTGAGGGAGGTTTGATTGTAGCGAAAAGGACAAATCTTGTTTGGCTATCACAATGTAAAGAGGAACACAAGTGTTTCGTTACAATGCTGTGGCTGTACAGCAACAAAATGGTTGGGCAGTTATCCCAAATTTTTCTTTAGTAAACAAATTACATCTTTGTCCAGTGACAACAGTAATATGTGTGAACTGCATTCCTCTTTTTAAAATGGTAGTTATTAATCATATTTGTTCTTGTCACTGTTTCTAGTGTCTTTACATATATAAAATTATAAAGAGTAAACTATTATTACATTTCACTTATTCTCTGCCATTTGAACTATTTTTAAACAATAAATACCAAAAATAAACTGAACGGAGATTGTAAAAATACAATTCCGTGTTGACTTACCTATTTCACGATAGGCCCACTAGTGAGAATTTAGTATGAACATTCTTATCAAATAAAATATATTGAGGCAGCACAGCAAAAAGATAAACCAACTATGAGGACCAGCATATTTAAGTCACTCAAAATTTGATATTGGACATAAGACTAATTTAACCATATATTAAATTATTATTTTTTCAATAACTAACACTAAATATTCACACATATTTAATAATATAGCCAACAGTACTATATAACCTTATATTCTAGATCCAGTATGTACAAGATTTAACAAAAGGAAGAATTATATATTCATAATACATTATATACATGCTGAAAACAATATATATTACCTTTTTAATACATGTGAATACCTTGAACCACATGTTCAACTTTCATTCATACATTATTTTTAAAGTTTCAAGCTAATTACAATTTATCTTGATATAAAGGATGTAATGATACATTTTAAATATATAGGTATCATTCTTTTCAGTTTTAAATAATAAACTTTCAAATAAAATTAAAATGCTTTTAGATTTTTTCTCTAAGAGGTTTTGATGATATAAATTTTCTAGTAATTATGATTAATATTTTCTAAGTCTAAATGAATTAATATAATTAAATGTTATCCTTATTTGGAATAAGGTACAAGAAAGGTGGATATAAAACATATAAAATGGAACAAATATTAAATTTACTCAAAAATTTAGGGGTAAACAAAACATTAATTCAATTTTTTTTTAGTATAGCTTGGTTTCATTTTTAAACAATTGAATTTAAATAAAAGCTTCAATGAAAAAATTATTGTTAAATTACACATTTAATGTTGTCATTCTTCTATGCTGTTATTCTCTACCAAATATTACGAAATTTGCTTTTAGATATAACACTTTGCAAATTGTGTTTGATGTTTAAAAAGTTGGATACAATGTTTTTCTCAACGTGAACTAATAACAAAAATACAAAAACTTCAATTTATCTTATAGAACATTTTATTTGTTTGGGTTAGTTTTGAGTTAAAAAAAATTACTTTGTACACTCCTATTAAGGCATTAACTATGCAAGGTAAATGAATATCATGGGTAATACAAATTCAACATTATAGATACTAATATATTTAACTCAACTAATTAACTTATGTGCAAATAGCTAATGAATTTAACTAATATATGAGGTACAGTAATAAGTAATTGCAAAATAATTATAGTAAACACAAAAGGCACAGACTATCTTGCAATCATAATGTTCAATGAAATGCTCATCACATCCTCCATATTTATACAAACATACTATACCTCAGATTCGTTTCATGCCCTGTTTTTCTGTTTGACTGAGTGCCAAAGCATATTCTAGGTCAGCTTGCTCCTGCTCATATCTCTTGCGACGCTCTTCCTCCAACTTCAGACTCTCGGCTGCCGCCCAGGCAAGCTGTTGGGCCTCTGGCGGAATAAAATCTGCCGGTGCAGTCACTTTTGGACCCAACCCAAAAGCGAATGGGTCTACCAATCCTTTATCATTCATCTTTGGGGAACGGTTGCGAACTTCACTAACAAACCCAGAGTCCACACCGAAACCAAAAGGATCCACTTTGTCGTTGGAGGCCTGAACGTGTTTAGTGTTTTTCTCCTCTTCTTCATCGAATGGGTCAGAGATGTTAAAAGGATCCTCATAGCGGTAGTCTCTGAAGGGGTCTTCTGTGAACTCCATGCCAGCATAACGCGATTGTGTTGTGGTACTAGTTTGTGACCTGGTCATTTTATTGGTGCCCGAGTGTGTAGACGGCTTGGTCGCAATCCCAACGGTCTTACTCGAAATTTCAGTTGATGCCTTAGAGAACTGAAGAAGGGGGAGGAGTGAGCAGAAATAATTTAAGGCTGAAAAAATGTTAAAAAAAACAAAGAAAAGAAAATCCAGGTTACTTCTAGCAGCACAATTCCAGGACAGCATAAATACTCTCTGAAAATAACATACTATGGAAACTTCAACCAATAAAATTAGCTGTGCGTTACCGATGGCTGGCATCATAATGAAGACAGGCAGGACATGCATGTATGTGGACAGCGAAACAAACTAAGCATCAAGGACCTAAAATAAAAAAAATAAAACAAACCAAAAATGTACAATGAAAGCCAAATAGAGTGCAAATTCAAAAAAATTAAGGTAATAAAAATCCAACATGCATCGTGTTTGCATATTTAAAGGAATAAAAACTACTAGTAAATAGCTTTGTGCAAAATAAAAATAGAACTTTATAACTAAATATTTAATTTACAAAAAACACATGAATTATTTTACCAAAGATTTTAAAGCAGTTCACACTTAGTTTGTAGATCGTGATTTGTAATAATTTTAAGGAAACATATTTTAATATTAACAGTTTTAATCACTGTTTTACATATTGTGTGGCCCTTCATTTGTTACAATATTCCTTGTACCTACTTTTATTCCTCTATAAAATGCATATTAAAATGAATTAACTATTTAAAAAATATATTTTAAAAAGGTCTGGAATAATGTTAATGTGAAACTTAATTTTTTTGCAAAGTGACAAACACTTTAAACCAAGCTTTCTTGTTTAATGAAATTAGTTCAAATACTAGCCACTTTATGTGATTGGCACTGTACATAGTCATAATTTAAAAAATAAAAAATTCAAATTTAATATTTTTAAAGTAACAAGTGCAAGACAGTTTCCAAGCATTTGCCATACCATGAAAAATGGTTAAATAAATTTTTATCAAAATAAATATCATACACAAAAATATAAGAATTCCTTCAACAAGCGCAACTCTTTAAGATAACATCTTCAATTTTGAGTTTTGGCATATAATTGGATAAACAGAAGAAAGTATGGAAAGATGAAGACTTATTGTTAGAAAATCAATGTATTACAAAGGGTTATACATTTATTTGTTGAAGGATTTAAGAACCTTGGTGGTGTCACATTGATTAAAGTCCAGAATATGGTTATCAGAATGTGTTTTTGATTTTAATAGATCTTTTAGCTAAATAATTTCTACTCACTTGCATGAGTGAGCGCATAGTTTAAGGAGTCACTTTTGATGACAAAAAAGATCAGGATTCAAAATTTGGTCGGGTGTTCTGAAGGGGTTTTTCCACTCTCCCTCCACACAAATGCAGGTACATTTCCTCTAAATTCAACATTCCTCAACCCTAAACCTTGCTCATAGTGTTAATTACTACATACCCGTATAGCTTGAACAGGTAGTAAGATGTGGTGCTAAAAAAACACCAATATCATTAGGTAAATGTGCTGGCTTGGCTATCCCTCCTAATTTAAATCATAACCTTCATTACATCATCATCATCTTGAATTGCTTCCAGCCTGTGGCCGAGTCCATTTAGTAAAATGCCTCCATCTACTTCTATCCTTTCACTGTTCTCCTTCTTCACCTCTTCCTCTCTCCCTTGCGGTCTTATCCCTAGATACTTCATATTCATTAATCTTCTTGGAATCCTCTCCCCTTCCATCCTCATTACGTGTCCATATCATTTCATCCTTGCTTCTTCAACTATCTCATGTACCCTGTGTACCAACTCTTGACCGTACACCTTTATTCCTAATTGGATCCTGTCTCTCTCTTCTGGTGACAGCTAGCTTGCTCCTCAAAAACTTCCATTCCCATGGCCTCCACTTTTCTTTTTTCTATTTTATCCAAAGTTTCCACTGCATACATAATTATAGGTATGAAGTATGCCCTATACAACACTTTCTTACACGTCAGGGGAACCTCTCTTTTCTATACTAGGTCTCTTACACACTTGTAGAAAACCTCTCCCTGCTACCCTTGTCTCACTATAGCCCATCTTCTCTGCTGCCCCCTTTTGCCTCAATCACATTACCAAGATACTTTACGCGCTTTGCTTCTTTCATATCTCCTCAATCCAGTTCTATCAGCTTTATTGGTCTTTTTCTTTGCCTTGTCATCAGCCTCACTTCACTTTTCACCACACTAAATTTCATTCCACACTCTTTCACTTCCTCATTCCATTCCCACAGCTACTTCCTCTTCCTTTTCCTCCCTTACCATCAAGTCATCGGCCAACTCAATGCTTTTATTTTCTCGTTACCCAGTTTCCTTGCCACTCTATTTAATATCATTTCCATCACAAATACAAATAATAATGGTGAGAGGGCACTCCCCTGCTTGACTTCAGTTTCTAAACGAAACCACTCCACCCATTCTTTCTCGGTTTTTACACAACTCATATTATTATCATACATATTCCTTACCCTCTTAGCCCCTCCTCTTTGTACTCCAGCCTCTTCCATTGCTTTCTAGACTTACTTTCTTTTTATCCACACTGTATAAAAATGAGGTGGCCCAATGGCTAAATAATGTTATAGTAAAGGAAATCAAATTTACTCTTAGTAGTTTATTTTTTATTTTTTTTTAGTTCTATCAATTTCCTTTACTATAAAATTTCTATCCACACTATCATTGTTTTTTTCTACATTCATGAATGCCATTACCAGATCCTTTCAAAACTCATCTTTTCCATCAGCTGACTAATTCCAACCCAAGTTGCTCCTCTCTTCAACTTTCCTTTGAACTTTTCATACATTTTCACGCAATGACATATCAGTGTAATGCCTTTATAATTTTTGCACCTCTTCCTATCCCCTTTCTTGGATATTGGTAATATAATACCTTTTGTCCAATTCTCTGGCACTTTCTTCTCCTTTCACACTACCCTTACTACTCTATACCCAAACTGTATACCCATTTATCCTAATTTAGACCAAAGAGACAAATATGTCGGTGTTTACCATGAAATCGTATGAATCATAGGTTAAACTAACAGCTCACACTGGGTTATACTTTTTCACTTCAAATTTAAAAAAATGTTACATGAGTGTTTGAAATTTCCAATAATCATAAAATTTCCTTGATATGCTTCAGTTGTTGAATGGTATAAGGCGGCGCTTCCCAAATCGTAGGTCGCAACCCAATACTGGGCCACACAAAATAAATGCCGGCCCATTCAAGAGTGAGAGTTTTTTTTTTCCCATTACAAGAGGATGAAGGTAAGACATAAAAGGTAATGCAAATTAAATGTATTTTGTAAGATATGATTCATGAAGAATTTTTCTTTGCAAACCCCTATCAACAAGGACCACAGCAAATGGAAGGTTAACATTAGAATGAACCTGAAAGCGATAGTGTGTAACGAGGTGGACTGGATAGAGCTAGTTCAAGATAGGGATAAGGGCATACTTTTGTAATTGCAGCAATGAACTTATGAATTCCTAATTCCTTAAAGTGATTAATGATTTTGTGATTCAAAATGGCATTGAATAAAAAAAAAAGTGTAGGATTAAGTAACAAGGGAGCACAATCAATGGCAGGCTTTCATACTGGACTTTTTCCAAGTGTTTGAGAGGTAGTAATGGACTGCGTGTAGGTGCACCTGTAGCATTCACAAAGAAGCGTTAGTTGTGAAAACAATTTGATAACTTTTGAATTGCACTCTCCAAGAATGTATTAAGTTTATAAACTGTATCAAATCTCATCCTTTGAATTGTATAATCTTTAATGCTTCATGCAAAAAAATGAAAAGTGAACATGAGCATCAACTTTTACACTGAGAGGTTCAATGGCTATCAAGAGGGAATGTTCTGAAAAGACTTGTTGAAACTAAGATTGTGAAGGAAGTTTGGGAAAGGCTGGTCTAAAGTATCACTTATGTAATAGAATAGACTACCGATTACGAGGGGATTGGAGCTCGAGCTATAATTTGGTATTTTGCAATGGTTTTCCCTTCTCCCTCCAAGCAAATGCAGGTATACTTCCTCTAAATTCATCCTTCTTTATCACTAACACATTATCCTAATTAGTGCATGTTTGTACAACCTTAACAGTTAGTAAAACAAAACAAAACAAAACAAAAAATCCCAGACTCTTGGGTTTGTGTAATTTTCCAGGTGAGAATTAACCCAGCTAAATTACATCTCTAATTATTTGAGTAGTCTGTAGATACATTCCTTGCTGGGGGTTTTATTTTGTGTGAGTGTTATAGGGGGATACCTTCATCTTTGGGGTGTATCCGATATCTGTTTGTATCTCATTTTCCATTGCATTCTTCTCTATATCCAATTAAACAAGTGCAGAAAATAAACCCAATAATGATACAGCAACCACCATCAATACTAACGTGAAAAACATAATATTCAAATAAACAATGCAACTATTTGGTTTGAAGTTTCCAAACCGTAATTTTAAAAAGTGAAAACATTTGATGCTGATAAAGCATATGTACAAATAAAATAATGTATGGCAGCGAAAGTTAATGTTCAGTTACTCATAAAAAGGGTAGGGTGGTAGGCAACATGACTTAAGTGATGTGTTGCATTTGGTGTTATCTTTAATAAAGTTATTTTCCTTATTGAGTTTGATCAAGTAAATTAGGTAACTTTGCAAACGCCAGTTACTTATTGTCAAACGAATTTTGTAGCAGTGCCACCATGTTATTTTTAACTGTACATATGCAGAGTTGACATTTTAACCTATTTTAGGAGCATAAAAGTATTACACAATATTTGAGTGATTACAAAAATATTTTCACTTTTTTTTTTGGAGATTAAAATTAAAGGTTACGATTCATAAACTAACGAGTTATGATTCTTAAATGTTAGTTTCTATAAATAGATTCTTTGATTCTAACTTTTAAGAGTGAGCTTGTTAAGTTCAAGCAAGCTCAATTATATTTGGACCTTGCTATAAGCAGGTATGTTTGGTCCAACCAATCAAGTTAACTAGAACACTCAGAGAAAGTTGTTCGTTGCAACGTTGAGTCAAAGCAAAATAATAAAATTGGGGAAAACCTTGGAGCTCAAACTCAAAAATAAGTTTTGACAATAGAGTCTTCCAATACCTGTGGTAAGAGGGGATAGATATTAGTTTTTAATGTATTTTTATAGAAATATTCAGACTTTGATTTAATAATATAAATGCTTGGAACAATGGTGTGACATTTGTCTAGTGAAAACTAACCTTGCTTTCAAAGTTGGAAAAGTCTGCAAATGACCCCGCTCCACTACCACTGCTGCTCGCAAAAGGGTCATTATGAGCAACCACCGGTGCTGCTGCAGGTTCCTCACCGAAGGGGTCGGCTGCAAAGAGGTCTGTGTGAGCACCAGGGTTGCTGAAGGGGTCCCTGCCAACTGTGGGGTCTGGACTAGGAGTAGGAGGGAGGGGTGCTGCTCGCATGGTGGGCTGCTGCAACGGCCGTGGAGGGGCTGGGCGAGGAGGCGGCTGTTTACTTTTCTTTGGTGGCAGCGCAGGGCTGGGACTCTCCGGTCGAGGTGGGGGCCCACCACTTGCTGGATGCAAGGATTCAAAGGGATCACAGCCAAATGGATCTTTTCCAGGCAACTGTGGAGAAAGATGTCAAGGGTTTGTTTTGAGAAACTTTATTTCTTTGTTCAGTTGCAACAGTGTGAAGTTTGAATAATGTTACAGTGAGGTAAGAATTTTTTAATTTTTTTTATTAATTTAGTTGTCTCCTTAAATCTTGCAGGCACAATTTTTAAAATAATGAAGAAAGCACACTTAGGGAAAGTGGAAGAATATTGGAAGGAACCAATGCACAAAGGTGCTTCTTTCTTTCATTTTCTGTAGTGGAAGTAGTCACAAATAAAAAGAGAGTAATATTTAGGTTTTTACTTTCTCGTTATCTTACAGTTTGAGAAAGTATTGTTATCATCAAAAAAATCAAAATCTAGATTTTGATAAATTTCGACATTTTATGACCCCCCGAATCCGAAAAATTGGTTTTTGAATGTCTGTCTGTCCGCCTATCCGTCTGTACCTCGGACTAGAGCCGAAACTATTTTACCGATGGGCTAAAACTTGGTATCTAGGGTTTTCGTAGGGTTGCCCTGAGGGGTTTTTAGTATTGGATATCTAACCCCAAAATTAAGGGTAGTTTACTAAAATGGGGGTGGGGGTGGGGAGAGGGAGGGAAGAAGAAAAAAAAAAAAACCGATTTTATCAAAATCGGTTCTAACAATTTTGATTAAATTTCATTTCGAAGCATTGATAAATATTATGAACAAAATGGCTACTCTCATTTTTCGGCAAAATGACTTAGGGTTCTGGTCTGATGTGTAAATTCTTAATTTTTATCACATCTTCAAAACTATTTCATATATGAAATTACTTATCATTGCAAATATGTAGATCAATTTACAACACAAATATTTTATTTGAAACATATTTTTATAAAACCAATAATCTTCAAGCCAAACACAAATATATATATATATATTTTTAACTTTTCAAACACTAAAGGTCAAGTATTGTGACCGTAAAAAAAATAATCTAACCCGACATGTTGATGGATGTAGATGTTTCACGACACCCCCCCACCCCCCAATTCTAAAAAGTGGTTTTTGCAATTCTGTCTGTGTGTCTGCTTGACTCTAAAATTAAGAGTAGTTTAATAAAGGGAAAAAAGAAAAAAAACCAATTTTCCCTAAATCAGCTTTAACGATTTTATTTAAAATTCATATCCAGGCATTGATTTAAGATTATAAACAAAATGGCTATTTTCATTTTCCTATGAAAATGAATTTTAGGGTATTTAACAGAAGCAGAGATTTCCTTATCTCAGCAACTATTTAAGATACTAAATAACTTATCATTGCAAAATTTTAGTACAATAAAACCTGTCTAAAACAGGTTTTCATCCATTTTATACAGGTGTGTTTAAAAAAAAAACGTGGTAATATAAAATTAAAATTGACTAGGGTAGACACTTGATTAGTTTTATGTATAGTAAAGATACAGCATGGATTATAAACAATAGCCATTAGTACATTAGCATATAGAGTATTGTATGTACAGTAGTCTTTTTTTTCGGCCTAGTTCTGCCATACGTCCATCAAAGTAGGCTGTTTTGTTCTCTTCTGGAAACAGCCTTCTGAATCTCCTCTCTAGCTTCCTGCATCAACTCCACCAGCTTTGGACAGTTTTTGAATGCATAAAATTCTTCAAGGTCACTCAATCCCTCACTGTACACAGAGTCTCTGACTAGGTCTCAAAGTCCTCTACAGTTTTTCCACTACTACTCTCTTAATCAATTTTTACGCCAACATCTTCTTGGTCAGCTGGGTCACTCTGTACCAGATCCGCTCCTTTTTCAACCCCATCTTCGGTGCGGATATGCTCGTTGAAATTAACAACACCCTCAGCATCAATATAGAGGTGTCCTCTTCTCAACAGGGCACAAGCTCTTGTAGGGGTTGGTTGTTCGTGTCATCATCAGCTTCCTCAATATCTCGAAAGTCGACTTTTGCAAAGCATTGCCTAACAGTGTCGGGACAAATCTGTCTTGCGGCACGAGAAACCCAATACAAAGCATTTTCAACAGTTTTTTTTTTGTGAGTACACATTTCCTCCGTAAAATTCCATTTATAAGTCGTTCATTTCCGCATTAGGGAAGTTTCTCTTTTATAGAGGGTGGTTTACATAGTAAATGTAACGGGACCAACATATTTTGTCCATTCTCACAGGTTTCCCTTACATACTGGATCCATTTTGGGCAGGTTTTCCTGTACTAATAAAAATAAAAGATTTATTTGAAATGTATCTTTTTAAAACCAATAGTTTCGGAGATATTGGCAAATATATCTGTACAATTTTGTGAGCTCTACTTTTACAGAGATATTACTTAAGTTTTAACGCAATAATTTTCTAATTATTCCAAAGAGTAAGTTTCTCAAAAAGTTTATGTTCTTTATTCTTTAACCTCTTAGGGGAAATGTTTGTAGAACGATGATCTATCTCTATCATTTTAGATTCAATAGTCAATATTTAACTTTTTTATTGGTCTAAATTCATAAATGAGGAATTTAATAAAAATGCAATAACCATAAGATGTGCAACCCCTAATAAGATGTCGAAAATTTTAATCGGAAGTCCAAATTTAAATACAAAGTATTGACCTTTGTGGACCCAATATCGATCTTTTTTTGTGTCCAAATATACTAGTGAGGACTTTAATTCTCTAAAAAGAAAATCATAAAATTTAAATCCAGGAGTAAAAAAAGTTTAACGTAAGTATAACTAAATTTTTCTCAGGTTTGCTAGTGATTATTATTTTCATTTAACATATATGAGTTTTAAGTAAATATCTTGATTTTTAAACAATGGAGTGAGAAAGTTTGTACAGAATTTCATACCATTTATTTTAAAATTCAAAATGAACTAGTTTTAGTGTGTGTGTAAAGTTTCTATCCTTTTCCCTCATTTTGTTTGATAATGGCAACAATGCCAAAATATTATTCTATTTATGTTTAAATATGTGTGCCACTACTTCCACTATAGAAGAAAGATGATGTCACCTTTGTACATTGGACTATTCAGACATTTTCCTCCTTTTCTTAGGTAGGCCTTCTTCATTAAATTTGCACTTGGTTTATTTTTTCAATTTTATTTGTATAAATTTTCATTATTATAAAATCAGCTAGCCAATGGGCCCCCCCATTGTTTAACAGAGCCAAATTGTTTGTAATTCTAGTTGTTGCTACCACTCTTTCTCGTACTATCGCTGATATTAAAAAAAATTTAAAATAACAATACTAATATAATTCAATTGTATACTACTTACATTGATAGGTGACTTTACAGATGAACGGTTATTGCTCCCATCTCCAAACGGGTCAAATGGATCATTTTTGGCTAGAAATAATGGAAAAAGTAGGTTTGGACGTTTAACATTTTTAGTACTGTATATAGTTAACTACCATATCAAATACAGTTTCTATTCTAAAAAATTGAAAATAAACCTACCAGCTGTGGCTGGCGCCCCAAACGAGCTAAATGGATCAGCTGAAAAACCATCCTGTAGGAAAGATTTTAAATAATTAATTTTTATAAAGTTTAGCCTTGAAATCTTACAAATAAATAGGATATAAAGAATAAAAACCAAGATGTAGCATTTTTTTTATAAATCTATAAAACTAAATTCATCACTTAGAGTATTAGGAAATTGGTTTGAATTTCAAATGAACATTAAATAATTAAGTAGTTGTAAATGAGTGGTCCCAAGAACCCAATGAGGGCTGGGATGGACTAGGCGGACAGCTGTACCAGAAACCAAAGCTAAAGGGGCCCCTTTATTTAGAATGTTTTTTAATCTAGTTGTCTTAAATAAAAAACAACTAATGGAATTCTCAGGATTTTTTTTTTAACTATTGTAATAAAAAAACTCGTAAAGAGAATGAAACAATAAAAGAGATATAGCAATCAGCTAGGGCCACCCTTAAGGGTGTGGGAACTGTGAGGTCACACAATTTTGGGAAGGTAAAAACCAGTTGGGGTAGGAAATTTTTAATTGTGTGTTCCTTGAGTAGGCTTCCTGCATCTATAAAATATTGTCAGAGTGTAAAAACAAATAAAAACATAATCACATGGTTTGATTTATTTAACGAGTTAAGTGAGTTCTCAATTTTAACTCGACCAATTTGCACTTGTTTATCTATGGTGGATATTTCTCCCGATAACTTTTGAACATACTAATCGATGTGATTCAAACTTTGAATAGTATTTCTTTGTACCTTTATACAGATCAAGTTAGTTAGAGAAGATAATTGAATGAAGGGTTGGGGTGAAATCAACCATTACGTGTATAAGAACACAGCTTCTAGCATTAATTAACAAATGTATTTACCTATTGATACCTTAGACGGCTGAAAATTGCTACATAGGTGCAAACTACTATAATAATACTTAACTTTAATTTTTAATTATATTTTGGGGGTTATGGCGGGGGTGCAAGGGTGGGGGTGTCAGATATAAGTGAGGGCCCCGCAAACAAAGTTTGCCCAGGAATCCATGGTTGCTTAGGACAGCCCTGCACTAAGCAAGATCAAATAAAAAGGTTTTACCACTTTTTTACCATTATCGTTGTTTAATTCTTCCCCTGTAAGTGTCTTAAACGGGTGAGGTGAGTAGGGGGACCCCAAATTGTCAGTGTAACGGGCCTCAAGATTTCTGTCGCCAACCCTGGTCCCAAATGCAGATATTACAATGCATAGTGTTGAATTGGAGTGTTTTAAGACATAAGGTTTATAAAAGAAAGAGGTTGAATAGCCTAATCTACAAATACAAATCTTCATTTTACCATTGAATCTCGAAATTAAAATTTAAATCCAACTCTTGGACTAAATATTAATTTATTTGGCAAAATTTGTTAATTTTTGCTAAAATGCACCCATAACTAGGGTTGGGTCGAATCCACTATTCTACAAATACAAATCTCCATTTTACCTTCAAATCCAAATCCAAATCCAAATCTTGAAAAAAATTATGAACACAAAGAAGAAACATAAATATAATATATTAAAGTGTGAAGCTTTTGTTACTAACAAGAGCATTTGAGCTTTATGTGAAAATATATGCAGTCATTACCCAAATCAATATTTCAGGAAGGTTAGAAGAGGAATAAGAATCATGTTTGAATCTGCTTGCTTGACTATCCAGTTAGGTTTTTCAATACAAAGGCCTGCCTACTATTTAAGGCGTGCAGTAAGAATTAAAAAATGAACAACTATTCCATTTTTTGGGAAGTGAAGAGACAATTCCCAGCGTTTCCCTTATTTTTTATGCACAAAAAAATCTTGTTTTCTTAGCTCTCCAGGGAAAGTTATCAACCATGACTTGTGCACACACCACTTACTATTTAACACCAAGCAAAATTAAATAAATACTGGCATAAAACTCACAGGTTTGGCCGAGAAGGCTGCACCAAATCCATCATTTGAACTAAATGGATCTGCTGTCGGATGATTTGGGTTCTTGAAAGGGTCTGATTAAAGCATGAAACAAGAATCTTGTTGTTAGCAAACATAACTTGAAAATAATGTAAACTATAAACAATGAGACAAACAAAAGTATATATTTGATAACTAAGTTAACTCGGTACATTTTAAGAAGCCAATCATTGTGCAAGGCATTTTAAAATATATTTTGGCGACTGATTTAATTGTATTAGCCCAAAATTAGGCAGCATTGTTGAAATTATGGTCACTTTGATAGGAAAAGATTTATTCGTGCATCAATTATTATTATTATTATTATTAGCACCGCGTCTTACTACCCGTTCGGGTTATACGCACTTACGCTAATGTGTAATGGTAGGGTGATTGTGAGATGAAATGGAGGACCTACAGTTTAACGTGGAATCCGAACCACGGTGGAGGCCTGGCATTCCTCACATTCACAAGTTGTGATTAATACACGTCTTGTCAGAGGTGAAGGAAGGGTTTGGCAATCAGATAAATCTGTGCCGGGACCGAGGATTGAACCCCGGACCCTCAGCACAGAAGTCTGACACCTTACCCCTAGACCACCAGGTCACCGTCGTGCATCAAAATAGATCTACTTTGAAAGTAATCAAATACAACCTATTTTCTTCTAGCTGCCCTAATGCTAATAGATTTTGCATAGCTTATTATTCGCACCCAAAATTTGTATTGTAACTGGGTAACCTGGTGGTCTAGGGGTAAGGTGTCAGACTTCTGTGCTGGGGGTCTGGGTTTCAATCCTCGGTCCCGGCACAGATTTATCTGATTGCCAAACCCTTCCTTCACCTCTGATAAAACGTGTATTAATCGCAACTTGTGAATGTGTGGAATGCCAGGCCTCCACTGTGGTTCGGATTCCACGATGATGATAATAATAATAATAATGTCAATTAACTATGTCTTAACCAGTGGCCGAGAGATGGTTTATTACCACATAATCAGCCACGCATAGGATTCCAAGCCTAGTAAACAAATACACTAAATTCTTGTCACAATATAATAAAAGTAGTGAACAAGATAGTGCAAAAAATCTCTAAGCACGTGGAAAAAAGTAGAAATAGCTACAGAAGGTTTAACCATTTAATTTTGTCAACCTCGCTGGCTCAAGCAATATTATTTTTATTTGTCAAGGTCCACCAATTTTTAAATAGACTTGTCGAAGTTAAACAGTAAATATTAAAAACTTTATGAATATAAATATATATAACTGTATTCAGTCCTCAATTATAAGGCTGTTATCATCAAAGGGTGCAATTATATGTGGCATTGAAGTTTTAAAAAGACAATTTTTGGGAAAAAAGTGGGTTCTATTTTCGGGTCAGTACAGTAAATTATACAAAACTACCCAATTATTTATTAAATAACAAGACGTTATAATATTGTTTATTTTAGTATAACAAACTGACCATTTTTGAACAAGTCTTCGCTCCCAAATGCATCTCCACCACTATCTGCTGGGCCATTTAAACTACTAAATGGATCTTTACTATTTGGCAATGCTTTGCTCTGAAAAAGATAAAATTATAAACACAATACAAAAAAATGTTCATCAAAATAGTTTTAACATTTTACTATAAGTTGTGAAACTAAAAATAAAATAAAATAGAGAACAGTAATAAGTTAAAATTTAGATGAGGATATCATCTATTAAGTTTAAAGTAGAATGGTTATTGCATGTGACTATGAATTAAGAGATTGTAAAGTACCACTTCTAGCAGTTATCACTTTTTCCAGCACAAATGAATGCGACAAGACAATAATATTTTAAGGTGTGGTAAGAAAAGTATTTGTGATACCCACTGGCGGGCAGGCAAACAAAGGTGTCTCTTTTCATCCAGTAGTCAGTGTTTGAATCCTGATTAAATGTACATAGTTTTTTCTCTCCTATAAATGGTTTCAAACTTTTTTACATACAAATGTGGGTACACTTTTATTATTATTAAATTATACCTTCATCATTCCCTTCCCACACATTAGCATACAAGTGAGAACACCAAGATGATATGCACGAGTTTTTTTTACTGTGTCTTTGTATCTATTTGAGTTACACAGATAAATTAATTAGGCTTAAGGAGTATGGATGAGTAAGATAGAATTTTAAAGGAAATGTAACTACATTTAAATGGAAAGGGGGATTTTTTTAATGAAAAAAACACTCAATACACCTGACCGTAATTCAAACCTTGATCTTCCGGTCACTGGCAATCAAGTTTAACATGAGAGACATGTTAGTCTATGCAACCACCGATGCAGGTGATGTGCATGAAAAAGAGGTATTAAAAAAACTTAAGATAATAATAACTAGAGAAGTTTCAGCTTAAAAAAAAAACTAAAAAATATTCTTACATGTTCTATTGGACTTCCTCCATTCACCATGACTATCCTAGAGTATTCTGGATCCCTGAACTCTGGTGTGATGTTGAGAGAGGCATCGCCAACAGACGAAGTGTCTCCCGAAGAGATTGCGGAGTCATACATTACTACGGCGTCATTCATTTGCCGGTGTTGCTCCTGGAGTTGGGTTATCTTTGCCTTTGCCTGGATGAAATAAATTGGTTAGTAATAATTGACAAGCAATTTGTCAGAGATTAATTTTCAGCTATGGCCGTAAAAATTTATAATTGGAGATTTAACTTTCAGCAATTAATTTATGAGCCAGAGCTAGAGTATTGTGTCGGTTCTAAAGTTGAGTTAGTGTTAATATAATTACTTTGTTCAAAAAGTTTATTTTAAATAATTATAATAGTAAAAATAATAACTATCAGAAAAGTGCCGTGGGTCACAAACTAAAAGATGTCCAAGCTCATAATTTTTTACTTACATGGTTTTAATAATTATTTAGCTATTCATTTATCTTTATAAGAGAAAGGGTTGAACTAGAATAATTGCATGAAATAATCAGTACTAAAGGCATTTCAAATTAATATAATTTAAGATAGTATTAATTATTTAAACTAAAACACCTTAATTCTTATTCAATCCTTGAAAGTACATTTTCTGTAAATAATGGTTCACATACAGGGGCAGATTTATCAGTAGGCTGAGTAGGCTCCAGCCTAGGGCGGAACATTTTTGTGGAACATTCAATTTCTTATCAGAGTTTTGTTGATGAATGCCTCCACTTTCATGTACACTGTATTGCTCTTCCATCTTAAGAAAAATGGAAAACAAGTCTGAAATTGTTGAAGTGGCTTCAAGAATGTGTTCTACAAACCGTGTACCCTGATGTTGATACTGTGCGGGTGTTTATACTTAAGTCACAAATTGCTCTGGAGGACAGTTTTTCTTGGTTGCACTGAATATAACATTATTTACAATAAAAAATGAATGGGGCTAGATTAAATGCGCTCGCTTTTTTACCAAGCATTGAGTCAAGCTTGTTAACATCTTAAACTATGTCATTCATTCATTCCCTAGTCAAAAATCTAAATGTATACTTTCTTAAGTATATGTGCATGTGCAATTCTGTCATTAGTTTTATTATTTAATAAAAATGGTATGAAATACTGTCAGTATAGTAAACAAATTAAAATATAATCAAATTACACAAAGCATTTTGATAAAAAAAAAATCTGTTTTGTTTGTTATTAGGATAAATCAAAACAGGGTGGCAAATTATATGGAGCGTAGGCAGTGGGGGCTTGTGCATATGAGCTGCAACACCTCCAACTGCATTCTGCATAATACATATTTTATTTTGTTCAGTCAAAACACAATCCAGAAGAATATATTATATTATATTTAAAATATTTCAGATTTTTTAATATTATCGGACTGTAATTATTGTGCGGGTTTGAACGGAAGGTTTTCATGACTTTGAGGCTAGGAAAGCGACAGGCACTACAATTCGCGTTGATCTTATTGTCAAGTGGTGGTGAATAGAAGCAGAGGAAGGGGAGTAGGGGAAATGCAAGAGTGGTAACACAGGATTGGAGCTGCAACTTTTGCAAATCCTCTTGACAGCCACAGTCTAGCTTTTAAATTGAATTGCGTGACCAACCATTCAGTTTTATGAATTCTGTATTTTTGTGTGTTTGACTGCTAATCAAATGAGTGCAGAAATGAATACTAAAACTAGAATGTTGTTAATTTATTATCAATTAATTTTTCTTGATTAAGTTTAATGGGAAAAATTTAAAGTAAAAACAAAGGGCCTCCTTTTACATTAATTTTGATGTTTGGAGCGTTTATCCAAATATAAATTCATAGTATTTTGTTGCAATTAAAAGGTAAAATTTATTTTAAAATACAGTATTATGAGTCTCTAAATTATAATTATAATATATTTTATCTTTTGCATTTAATTTATTATCAAAATAATATTTATTCTAACTAAGGAATCACCAACTTTAATTTTTTAATTATTGGATATTAATATGTTTATGATAATATGATTTATCTGTTTATTTTTTTATATAATTTCATATATAGAAAAAATATTTTGTTTATTTATCACAACTAATTATAGTACATCATCATTGTTATTGTGTTTGTTTTTTAAATAGATCCCCCACAGTCCACAAATACAAAACAAAATCATATCGTTATATTTTATGTAGAGACTAAACTAGACAAAGTAGATTTTTAACTCAGGCAATGTCACTGTCTTGAAACCATTAATTTAAAATTTATATTTCGTAGAGCTATACCTTTTGCTAATAAGTCTTGGAAATTAATTAATTATAGAAAATAAATTATGCTATAAAATGTTAAAGGAAAACATTACTATACACCCTGCCAAATGACCCCTCTAAATTCCCTCTAAATCTCAATCTTTTCTCACCTTCCCTCTCCGGTCCCACCCAAGCAGCACCCCCAGTGTTAAAACTCACAGGCCGCCACTGAGCCTAAGGCACCCCAAGGTCAAGTCCATCCCTGTCCACTTCACAACACATCCAATATAATAAGTAAACAATAAATAATAATATAATAAGAAACCGTAAAACTAAGCTATAAATGAACAAATATTTAATCACCTACTTGACTAATTTGCAACTGTGTGTCTTGCAAGTTTTTTGTAAGGTTATCTAGTTGATTCCTAGAATCTTTTTGTTGCTGGGCTAAGCCAGCTTCTTCCTGCTTTAATCCTTCAAGTTCTTGTTTTTTGGAATTAAGCTCATCTTCCTGGGACTTAAGCGTGTGTTCTTGTTCATCTGCCTGTCTTCTTAGATTGTCCACCTTCAAAACAATCAAACTAATAATCACCAAAAAATAAAATACCAAGGTAAATGATTACAAATTAATAACAATTACCCGTATTGGGTTGAATTATATTATTTTGGTAGCCCTATCCCTTTTTAAACAACAAGAAAAGTTTCATTACACCTTTACATTTTTTAAATACTCAAATTCAATCCTCTAGTGTTCCTGTTGATTGACTATAGCAATTTATTGCATAAACACTTAATAAAATAGCTGAAGTAAATGTTTATTAATTTTATGTCTAAAATAATACCTTTTTTTTTGTAAATATTGATCCAACAAATGATTGATACATTTCATACCCACACATGTAATATCACAATATATAAGATTGCTGTTGAGTTACAGTTTGAATTATGGCTGGGTATACTTTGGTGGTCCCCTCTCCATGGTCAAGTCCTGAAAATACCCTCATCACTCTGAGCCTATAGATTAAATGGTCAAAAAGCCTGTGTGCAAAGTCGTTATCATCATCTAACTGTTTCCAGCCTGTGGTCGGGTCAGTTTAGTAAATTGCCTTCACCTTCCTCTATCATTCCACCATTCTTCTCCTCTCAGTTGCACACTTTATGTTATCTGCTCCCTCCCATCTCTTTCTTGCCCTCCCTTGCAGTCCATATTCTACATTCTTCATTTCCAATAATTTCTTTACATCCTCTCTTTTTCCATCTTCATTACAAGCCCAGTCTTGCTTCCTCTATCAGCTCATGCACTCCCTGAAGCCCTACTCTTTCCCGGGTAAATTAATTTCTAATCTTGTTTCTCCTCATGAGAGCTAGCATGATCCTCACAAACTTCAGTCTCATGGCCTCCACTTTCCTAGTCTCTTTTCTTCTGCTACATATGTGACAATGGGTACAAAGTACACTCTGAACAACACATCCTTACATTTCAAGGGTACTTCTCTTCTCCATAGCAAGTCTCTTACAAAGTGTATGTAAGAATATATATATATATTTTATATTCACTACTATTATAATCAGGGCCCGGATTTTGATTACCTAAAAATAATTTATAAAATAACCTAAAAATCTTAAAAAAATGACTCCAAATTTTCAAAAAAATGACCTAAAAATATGAACAAAATGTCATAATGAATGCACACGACTAAATCAAAAACATGCTTTGCAAATATAAACTAAAAAATCCATGCAATTAAGTTTTTAACAAGTGAACTCTTGCTCTGATAAATGTGACAAATATCTGCTTTAGAAGTAATAGCTACCCCCTCCCAATGCAAGCATATCCAGCTTTGTTGCAGTGTCTCACCAGGAAAGTGTATTTTACAACCAAACAAGAGTTAAATGTATATACAGGATGTACTGTATTTAATTTCAACCAGACAAGCAAAAAGAATATAAAGTTCATGGCCTCTCATCCCGATAACTGTGTTGGAAAAATTTATGCATTTATAAAATATCAATAGTATTTAAAAATATTCTTATTCAACCTGAACGCCATAAAATTACTCAAAACATTGATAAAATTTACTCGAAAATTCCTATAAATGACTTAAAATACAAAAACCAAGAAAATATGACCTATAATTCCATAATGACAAAAAATTCCCTATAAAATTTACACCTTACAACAAGGGGATCATGAACATAAACGTTAGGGGTGTGCAAAACTTTGAAAACTTCCGACTTTTAGATGTATATCCATTCTATTCGACTTCGATTCAAAAGTAAAATTGTGGGTATGATAATTACTAAGCTTCGCCAAAAAGATATTTAAAATTAAAGCACATGTTTATGTTTATTTTTTCTTATTTTCTGCTTTTATTTCCTTCGCAAATTGATGTTTACATAAAAAAAAATTAATCCAATTTCATTTAGTGATAGGGGACTTAGCACATCCCTAGTTAATGTACTTTTGAGCATTGTATGTGACGAACCAAGAAAGAAAATCCAGGCCCAGATTATAACTAATAATCTCACAAAAGCGTTATTAGTCCTATAAAGTGTATGACATAGCTTAGAGGCAAAGTTTAATCCTGACCCACTACACTTGAGTCATTTACCACCTAGACTGATGTTTTTCCTCCACTTTAAAAGTAGATTTTGGTGTAGCTCCTCTAACATGCATTCCTCATGTTTTTCTTAAAACTAAGTAATTATTACACTTGTTTTAAACTTGAGCAAATATATTTGTCTTTTGCCTTAACCTTCTTATTTATTGTAACGTTTCTCATTTGTTTGGAAACATATTTTGTATTCCAAAAACTTGTTTGATAAACAAAATACAACACTCACCCACTCTTTGGCTGACAATCAGTGTGTGATCATATACACATAGAAATGAACACACATATACATATATATATATATGTATATGTGTGTGTGTGTAAGTTTATTCTAGCATTTATAAATGTATTTTACACAGGCAAAATAAAATGAGATTGAATATTTTCTCGAAATTAACTTTTTGTATGCAAATAATGGCCAATTAGGTTGATTTTAATGATAGTTAAAGATATCGTAACTNATTTTAAATTTAAGAATGATAATAAACTGAATTATTGCCTAATGGCTTGGAAATAATAATATATAATAATAAAGCGTGGAAACACTGTACATAAATGTAAAGTAAGGTAAAGTGAAGGAAGCAAATCTGAAAGGATTGTTAGGTTAGGCCTAGAAAGAGAATAATACACTTCTATCTTCATTTCTTCTTTCGCTTTTCACACGTCCAACTTCTTTACACTGTCATACAGAGTTTTTAAATTTTTGGAAATACTACTTTTTCATATGGAGACATATGTAAATAACATAGAGTACACAAATATATCTCTTTAACCCTTTTGCTGCATATTTAATTTTTACTTCTTACCTTCAGAAATTAAGTCACAAATTCAAAATCTGAAAATTTGTGTGATGATCATGATTATGATCAAATAATGGGATTTTCAACTAGTAATGCATTTTAAATATGAAATTTAGCACCACGTCTATAAAGCGCATAATAATATATATATTTTATATCAATACAATTTTATGTCACATTTTACCCAAATGCAATGTTATTTTGCTATCAGAACCATTATTTATTTTACTAGCAACCCACAATAGTGTCAAACCAATCACTAAATGAGGATTTGACAGGCCTTATAAGCCTTATGTAATAAAACAAAAACTTTTGAAAATTAGGTTACATCAACACAACTTGAACAATTTTGTTCTACATTGGTGCTTTCCTCAGTGTAGTCTTTAAGATCATATATTTGTGTTAGGCATGGTTTCAAAATAGGAATCAGGTAAAGAACAAAAATAAAATAGCAATTCGAAGAAATAAAATAAATTTTAAAATTCACTGAATTACTGATTTGTTCAATTGCCATACTAGACAAATATATTTATTACACTTCATATGGCACGAATTCATCAATCATAAATTAAATGTTACTAGCACAGTAGAGTAACCGGGTAAATATAACAAATACTACACTAATAAATCCCTCAACAATATTTTCTGCCACATAAATGTTGCATGTGTGCTACAAGTTGTGAAATGCGGAAGTAAACAAGTGCTACTATTGTCGTGATTTTAGCAGCTGGTAATTGACAGTTCTCAAAACTAACACCAGATGTCAGAGGCGCATGGGCATGCTAGTATGAAAAATTCAATGTTCTAACAATCTTGTGGCTATTTCCGACTGTCATAGCAAAGGTAGATAAAGTTTACACGTTGTGGGGTAGTCGATTTTCGCAGTCAATGGCTATAATGCTGAGATCGGATATATCCGATTAACGAAGCAAAAGGGTTAAGGAAAACCTCTTTTAGCTTTTTGAGGTAATTGTACTATATTTTGAAGAAGGCATAGGTGAGGTAGATAGAAACATACCTCTTTGTCCAATGGCAGCAATGTAAAGTTTGAACTGTGTTCTTATTTTCATTGTTAAAGCCATACTGTGTTCATTCCTTTTATATGTTTCTATCCACCTCTTGTTTACCTTCTTTCAAATATATTACAAAGTAGACAAAGAAATGTATATGAGACTACATGCTTGAAGAAGAAAACACACATAAAGGTAGTGAATTAAGTTATTGACATAATTAATTCATAAAATATAAATTAAAAATATTAGTATGTATTATTTAAACAATGAAAATGAGAAGCTGACACCAATATTAATTTTTAAGGTCAGTTTGCCCAAATGAAACAATTAGAGTTTCTTAACCAATACACCATGATAGTTAAAATTTAATACCTGTTGGAAGGATGCAAAATTTTAACTTAGTATTTCCCAACCATAAAATTAACCAAGATTTTAGAGGAATACATACAAATTAAAAATTGATGCACATAGTCTCCAGCAAGGCGATTAGCTTTTAAATTAAACTTTACATAATGCAAAATAGATTTTAAAATGATAATCAGAAACTAAAATAATTAACACCAAATTAAAAATAAAAAGTATCAAAAGTCATGTGCAAAGCTACGCAAACATAAATATTTGAGTTAAGACCTTTGTTTTTGGAAAGAGAGTGCATGATGGATATTAACAGGGGACTCATTACACTAGGTATTATTACCTTGGCTTGCTCTTCCTCCAACAGCTCCTGGATGTCATTAAGTTCTTTGTCTACTGCAGTTTTCTACACAAAATTAAAATCAAAAGCAAACAAGTCAAAAAATAAAAAGATACATGCATTTCCTCTTGAAGGGATGCAGAAATTAAAGTGCGACATTTCATACTCTATTAATAATTACATTTAAAAACAAAAAGCTAGGCTTTCCTATGTTGATAGGAAATTTATACAATCACGCTTTCTATTAATTAAAAAAAAAAAGCATTGCCTAAAATACAGCCAGATTTGTCACTTGTTAAGTATGTAAGGGGGGGAAAAACCGACAAAATTTGTAAATTCAAATAATAGACTGAAAAAAACTGTGATAAACAGTAATTCAAGATTATAAAATAATGAAACTTAGATGTACTTTATAATAAAAAATAAATAAGTGCATGGACAAAATATTCTTAAAAATAATATTTTGGTGAAATAATCCCTTCTTTATACACCAAGCTTTTGATCTATACAAATTGTATGTTCACATTTGTGGGAAATCAAATAGTTCTTTATCTTGACCTGGTGAAGCCGTGTGTGAATGTGAAAGCTTGTCCTTAAAAATGGGTTTATGGTGTTTTAACTGAACAATTTCTACTCCAGTACCACTAAGGTAAGTATGTTGGCTATCCCTCTTAATTTAAACCCATGATTTAGCCAGTGATCCGACGTCTTAGCTCAATCAGTAGCGTGTTTGTCTACTGAGCTAAGGGTCCCGGGTTCGATTCCTGACATAGCCGAAACATTTCTAATAGTTGAGATGTGGATTTACCCTTTAAAAGTGATGAATTAACAGCCAGGGACTGGATGTTCTGCCTGTCCTAATCTTAAGTTAGGCTATAAAGTATTTGGAGCTACAACAGGCCTAGCCAGCCGGTAGTGAAAAATATATGGCTTGAATAAAAAACTGACCTAGGCCACAGGCTGGAAACAGTAATGGGTGTTAAAGTATTTTAGCCAGTGCTCTATTCCAAATAATGTTAAGCAAAATTATGAGGATAGTACAGAGTCAATGTAAATGTTCATCTAAAATAATCTAGACTATTGTAAGCAAGACTAGCCATACGTGTAATTCTGCCAAATTAAATATGAGGATTAAATACTCAGGTCTCCAATTCACCCAAAAGTGTTCAAACCGAGAACAGTACAAGAATTATTTTAAAATCAACCAATATTCTACTCTCCCCAGCAAGTTACTATGTGCAAATTGAGTGTGTGTGTGTGTGTGTGTGCGCTTAGGCTTAAAATTTATATGAAACCTATTTTATAATCAGACAACATAAGTACAATATCCTTTTAAAATGATTAATTTATCATTTTTATTATTTCTTGACATTTTTGTTTGCTGATTTTAATGCAAGAGAAATTTACTAACATGAAGTATTTGTGATTATATTACCTAAGAGTAAAATACAATAAAATTCAAACAAAGCACACAGGTTTAAAGAGAATAGCAGGAATTGTGTTTTAAGAAAAGTTATATTAAATATTTTATCAAAGACTTTGATCAACATACCTACAGTATTGAACCAATTATTTATTTTTGACAAAGTAGAAATACAAATTCAAAACTTGCATTCCCTTAAATCCAACCTTAAGTGAATGGTATAACAAAGCAATACACTGTGTGCAATTTACTTAGAAAGTTCTAATATAATGTTCTAACAACTCTTAGAGATGCATTCTAAGAACATCAAGCTCTCAACAATGAATGCAAAGGTATAGTTTTCAAACATTTTCTAAGTAAAATAACGTTGAGGAATGCTTGCTAGTTGAAACAAAAATAAAGACATTCACAACAGATTCATAGAAGATGTAAATTGTTGATATATAAGGAGTTCTTTTCAATATCTAGTCTAAAAGAAATGTCTGCAAGCAACTGAAAATTTTACTGAGTTAGCCAGTTTAGTATATGGACAAGACAAAAACCCTTGCTGTAAACATCAAGTAATTTTTTGCCCCCATGTTGGTTTATTTTAAAAGAAATAGCCATAGTCAACCTATCCATTTAAGGAAAACATCTTTTCACTCTTTGAGGTACATTTTGTTATTATTATATGGAAGAAAGTACAGGAAACAAGGGTAGATACAATTCAAGGGAACACAGGCCTTTACAATAAAAAGATCACAGTTCACACTTTAAATTGCTGCCACTGGACAAAAAGGCAATGGCCGTCTCATCAAGAAAATCTATCAGTAGTGCCCAATTTCTCGACCTGATAGTTAATTTTAATTCAGTTAATACTGTTCATCATAGAAAAAAGTTAAGTTTAAAACTGATGAATGAAAAGTTAAAGAAAATTGTTTAATGTACCTTAGATTTAGATATGGGCACAAAAGTATGAATAATAGTTATTTAAACACAAGTACACTATGGTATAAATTACTACCCATAATTGCTATTTTTAAGTGATAGTGGAACTATTTAGTGAAATGTATAGTACATCTTTAAACTGGACCAACTATTAAATTACAATATGACATCTTAGCTCAGTTAGTAGCGTGTCTCTCTATTGAGCTAAGGATCCCAGGTTCTATACCTGACATGGTCGAAAAATTTATCATTGGTGAAATGTGGGTTTCTCCCTTCACAGCGATGAATTAACGGCCGAGGACTGGATGTTGTGTATGTTCTAGATTTAAGTTAATTTATCAGTCGGTTCAGAAAGTGTATGTTAAATACCTCAAATAAATAAATAAAAAATTAAATTAAAACATACATTACTAAGATTTCAGAAAATAATATTCTTCACTCTTAAAACAAATATTTAAAATTAATTATCAACAGTAAGTGAGGGGGGCTATTTTTTTACTAAACATATTTTCACACTTTTATTTTATATTAATCATTACCAGTAATGTGTTGATACGATTGTGAAAGAAAAGGTAGAACTTTATGTAAGTTCAAAAGCAATGATATTAGATTATTATTATTATTATTATTATTAGCACCGCATCTTACTATCCATTTGGGTTATACACACTTGGCTAATGTGTAATGTAGGGGGATTGTGAGATGAAATGGAGAACCCACAATTTAACGTGGTATCCGAACCATGATGGAGGCCTGGCATTCCTCACATTCACAAGTTGTGATTAATACACGTCTTGTTCAGAGGTGAAGGAAGGGTTTGGCAATCAGATAAATCTGTGCTGGGACCAAGGATTGAACCCCAGACCCCCAGCACAGAAGTCTGAAGCCTTATCCCTAGACCGCCAGGTCACCTAATGATATTAGACGATCTAGCTTTGTACATTATTATAACTATTTTTTAGCATTACATCTTACTACCTATTCAGGTTATATGCATATTAACAAATTGCGCTCGTGAGTTAGAGGTGAGGAAGGTCAATAGATAGTAAGTGTATCCATATTTGTGTGGAGGGAGAGGGGAAAACCATTTTGGAAAAACCACCCTCAGTAAGCCCAACCGGGATTTGAGCTCCGATCTCCCTGTCATCAGCAGCCTAGTCTAACATGAGAGTAACGCATTAGACCATGTTACCAACAAAGGTGTCAGCATTATTAACAATGTAATAATTTATAAGAATTAGGTAGTTTAAGGAGATTTGAGTGGTCGGAAACAAAATTATACCCGTCAGTGATGATCGGATTTTCTAATTCCTGTTTGTAAAAGCAGGATCTAACTTTGTATTTCTCTTCCTCCCCCCTCTGCCCCTCCCCAATAGACCAAAAGTAAAAACACTTGTTTGAATTGGACTAGAATCACACTATGAGGTTTGGACGCATACAAAGCAAAGCTAATGCAACATGCAAAGCAAGAAGAAGATAGTGCAGCACATGCCAAGTGTTACAGTGAGTGCACAAACATACATAGTACAAGAGTGGCACATCAAACATCTTCCTACCTGATTCTTCAGGTCATTTAATCTTTTCTGAGCTTCCCCCTTCTGATTTTCTAATTGCTTCAATGTTGCTGCCAAGGTGTCCAGTTCACTCTAGCGAACAATCAAAAAATAAAGTTGGGTGAATTGTCTACACATCAACTTTACTAAAAGACTTCAAACAGAATAAAATAAACAATTATCTCAAAACAGCTTTTTTACTGTGCATATTATTACCAGCCCAAGCTAGCCACATATTTACACCAATAGACCAGAGATGGAGAAGGTATGATTTTTAAAAATGTACCTGAATTTATGTGGAGGGAGGGAAGAAAATCATTTAGGCAAAAACACCTCCGTTCACAGCTGAAATTCAAGCTACAGCTTTGCTAAAAATTGGACTATACGAGACTGATGCCTTTGTAGGTGTGTTCACAGGAGTTTCATCAAATTCCCATAGCAAGTGGGCAAATGTGAACTTAGATTTATTTTAATCATTTCACCTTTCTTCACTCCTATCTAATCTTGAAAATTTGCTCTTTATTTTATGTCCCATGTTACTCTCACACCCACACCCACACCCACCAATACTGTGATAGCACTTTTTTCTAAAGAGGATTTTTTTCCATCATTCTAAGGACCTATTCCCTTGAAGTGCCCTTCCCAAAACTCTAAATTATTGATTTAACCAGCATTTTAGACCTGTATAGGGAACTTTATAATGACTTAAGGTCAGAAAAGGTAATTGTTTTTGCAGTTTTTATACAGGGTGGGGTCGAAACAATTAAAAACTTGAAAACTAACACTTTAATTAAAAAGTAAATATTCACTATCTAAATAAAAGCATACTACATAATACACCTTTTCCCTTTTTGAAGCTAATGTTACTCAGGTGAGTTCCGACAGACGTCAGGCAAACCTCAGCCCTTTGTCCACCCCTTTCCTCAACAACATAGATTGTCTAATTGTTTGCGCCCCACCCTGCATATACATTTTATTGGTCAAAATAAATCAAATATTGTCTCAGTACAACCATAGAGATTAATTTTCTTCACATGGTGACATTTCTTGAATAATTCTCAGGGTGTCCCGGAATGTAATGACAACGTTTTCTCTTCATTAAAAAGTGTGTCATGTAATGCCGCTGTTCATGACACATATTCAAGAATTGTTGACATCACCATGTGAAGAAAATTAAACTCTGTGTTTGAACTGAAGCAATATTTTATTTACTTCCACTAAAAAAATGTTTTGCTATAAAAACTGCAAAAACACTGGCATTTTCTCGCTTTCCCTCCTTTTACACCTTAAAGTCAAGCGGATTATTTTATAGTAATGGGATTATCATAAATATACTTCTCTTTTAACAATGGTTATTCATGTTGGAATTTTAAGGCGTTGACGACAACTAATTTTCAACTTACTTGTAAACTTTTAATTTCCCCATTCTTGATTTTAATATCCGCTTCTTTCTGAGCTATATCAGTCTCCAATATATGTTTTTCTCTAGCTAGTTCCTCAATATCTTTGGTTATCATGTCTAGTTCAGGGTTTGAATAAGGAGCATTGTTATTTTCCTGGAAAAAAAATATGTAAATTTCAACAAAACAATAATACAACATACATAAATTAATTCAAATATAGAACAAAGTTTAAATATATCAAAGTTCCTAGCAACCGAATATATAAGACAAATATAATTTGGCTTGATTTTATAGCACAACATCCAAGAGATTTCAGAAATATACAAATTCTCTTTAAAACACATAATTTATCTAAGATAAGCATTAAATGTCTGGTGTTAGAAAAATTTAGAGCTATATTCTGTGCTAATTCATAATTTTTATCCATAGTGTCATGAGTTTTAGCTGGGCACAAAAGATTTATGGGCTGCAATTTCAAGCCCCTTAAAAAGGTTATTTTCCTTGCAACGCGTGTGTGTGTGACTAATAATTTAATAATTGTTTACCTTTTCTCTACTTGTTGGGATGTGATAGTTTGTGGATAAAGTTTGAGGGTGGAAAATAACCTAAAGAAAAGGATATTGTGCAGCAGATGGCCATTGAAATGTCAAGGTCAGTAAATGAATAAACTGGTTTTGTTGATAAAAGGAAAAGAGTATGAGGCTGGGATAAAAGAAGATATAAAAAGGTATTTCTTTATAAGGATTTTAGAACACTAAGAGCTTAGTACAAGATAGTATCAAGTACACCTTAATACAAACGTGTATTATGTACATCTTAAAAGCTATCCATACATAATATACAGCTAATCAACCCGTTCTCTTTGGTGGTAGGCAAGAAACTGTGTATATGTCATGTATTCATCCCAAGATATTGTTAGGATAAGAAGATTCCACAGATTACAGTGGACAGGACATGTAGCACAAATGGAAGATTCTAGAACCTTGTTTAGGGTACTGACTGACAAACCCAATGGGAAGACCTAGACGGAGATGGGAGGATAACATTAGAATGGACCTGAAAGAGATTTGATGTAATGAGAAGGACTGGATAGAACTGGCCAAGAGAGGGATATGTGGCGTACTTTTGAGTTCCTAGTGCCATAAAGTAAGGAGTCAAGCTGTTCAAGGCCCACACCAAGAGTTCAGAAAACAAATAATATTATCACTAGTATCTTTTAAATAATGGTTACTATGGGAAATAAAAACAAATAGATCTCGCTGCCATGGAAATTGTGACATGCCAAATAAAGAGAAAAAAAAATGACAACCTTAGTAAAGCTTGTTTCTATACTCTTTTTCTTAATAATATCCACTATAATTCAGCAAGTTGATTGCATACTCTTCAAAGGACTCAGAAAAAAGTTTAAGAAGTGGAGGAAGAATAGAAAGAATAAGCAAAAGAAAAGCCGGTGGTCAAGGGCCCCAATGTTGTTTGAAGTAGAAGATTGACTTTATTTGTCATAAATGCCAAATTATTTTTTTGTTAAATATTTTAAGACAAGCCTTATTTTCTGATAACCAAGCAATCGATTTTATTCAAGAACTAATAATTTGTTATCTTTTTATGATGAAACTTTTCATTGTGTACTGTTTATTGGTCTTGTTAAATTATACCGAAGGTTCTATATTTTCAAAACTAAAAGGTAAAATCAAAGAGTTTTTTAGTAAAAAAAGAAAAATTCCAAAAGAAGGTGAATTTGTACGAGAAAGCGAACTTGACTACCCAGGGATGAATCGGCAACTCTTGGAAATAATTGGTCAAATGTGGGAACAATATTACGAGTGTCTTAACATATCCCATATCACCATTGGTCCCCACAGATCAGTCATGCCAGAAGCTGTGATGGTGTTTGAAGGAGGATCAGTAAAGTAAGTCAAAATATTTTTCAACTAGGTCCCTATAATATTTAAAAATTTTAAGAAAAGGAGAAGTATTTATTTCCATTCTTGGTTACGAATATAATGGGTGGAATCTAAAGAGAACTACAAACCATGGTTTTTACTCTTTATAATAATTATATCATGAGTCTAATATGAACTCTGTATAGATGATCAGATATATATCTAGGCTCATAATAATTATACCATGTGATAGCTTAAAAACTATAAATCAGTGGTTTTAAATAGATGTGACATGATGGTGTGATGAAAATATGTGAAAATGTCCACCAATATTAGAGAAAATAATCTCCTGATTTAGTTAATATTAATTTACAGTTTTAACAGTAAATTTTCAATCACACAGGACTCTTTATTTAAACAAGTATGTCCTCTAATAAGTGTTCTCTTAACATATAACACCTGTATACTGGTATAACAGGGTGTCTACTGAGTTGGAGAAACAAAAATTATTGACTTTATAGTGACTTTTTTGACCACAAAATTTCTTCGGTAAATGGTCGAACATTATATAATGCATATATATAGACATAATGCACTAACGCAAAAAATTAATCTTTAAATAGATAGTGAACGTTAACCTTGTCCTTGGTATCACAGTAAAAACAATCATTCAATTTGCGGCTAGCGCGTGACATCATGGGTAGTAAGTAGGTGGTGCAACTTTTGACGCGTTTGCGTTGTTACAATGTGTGGGAAATTCAAACAAAAATATTTTCGTGACTTTATGACCAAAATATTGAAAATTCATGACTTTTCAGGGACTTTAATGACCTATTTTGCAATTAGTGACTTTTTGTGACCCAGTAGACACACTGTATAAGGATGTTTCATTCCAAAGGTAGGCATACTAATTTACATAGGAGATGTGGCAGAGGATACAAACTTGTTAAAATGGTTAATAAAATCTACTAGCGATGATATCAAACACATAAGATACCTAAAACATTTACAATGTATAGCGGCCTAATGTAAATCACATTTACAAAAAAAATAACAAAAAAACTCTACAGGTTTGGCAGCAAAGTGTGTGTGTCTCCAGCTGAAGCAGAAAACCCTGATGAAGTAACTTGGATGCATCGTACCCAAACCATGAACAGCACCCAACCGGTACAATTTGGGGAACACACACTAGTGTCACCTGAGGACAAGATGCTACATCTTTACAACCTTCAGCAGACAGACTCGGGACAGTTTCTCTGCAAGATGGGCAATGCTGTCACTGCATCTTACTTTCTGCATGTTGCTAACGACTCAGAGCCGATTGTTAATGTCAGTAAACAATACTTGGCAAAATTGTCTTATGCGCTTAA
Organism: Timema bartmani; assembly: GCA_902151455.1. Classification (NCBI taxonomy): domain Eukaryota; kingdom Metazoa; phylum Arthropoda; class Insecta; order Phasmatodea; family Timematidae; genus Timema; species Timema bartmani. Next base: position 7,108 of record CABFWB010001754.1, on the reverse strand, counting down.
TTACATTATTATTATTATTATTATTATACACCCCATTTAACAAAATAATACTGGAATTTTTTTTATACTAAAAGTAACTATAAATGTCAAAGATTCTTAGTGTGAATACATTTTGATTATGAATTGAGAGCCTGGCAAGGGAATTAACATGGATGGGAACATTTGAGTGCCAGGCACTAGTAAATATGGTGGGCCTGGGTAAATGTTTTTATTAACTACTAGTACCTATGTTTCTGTGCCAGTGTGCTGGCCATCAGTCGCTTCTTATTTAAGGAAACAAAATTAAGGGGAATTTGAAAGGAATAAGAAAGCATTCATCTGGAATATATATATATTCCTTTCAAATTCCCCTTAATTTTGTTTCCTTTAATAAGGAGCTACTGATGGCCAGTGTATATAAAGTCTGTTCAGCGTAGGAATTGTTTTCTGAAAGGCCTTTTTCCCTACCAGAAAGCTATTATATAGTTGGATTTTGGTAGGAAAAAAGACCTTTCAGAGAATAATTCCTACCGTGAATGGAGTATATATACATGTACATATATATATACACACACACACACACAAAACTGGAACTAAACAGTAGCCTACTGGGTCATTCTAATAAACACCTAACACTTCTAACTAACTATACATCCATTACTGTTTCCAACCTGTGGCCCGAGGCAATTTTTTATTCAAGTTATATATTTTCCACTACCGGCTTGATAGGACTGTCGAAGCTTCATAAGCCTTATTATCTAACTTGACTAGGACAGGCACTACATCCAGTCTCTGGCCGTTGATTTATCAATGTGAAAGGGTAAAACCATATTCTCATCAATGATACATTTTTGGCCATACCGGGAATCAAACCCGGGACCCTTAGATCAGTAGGCAGATACTTCTAGCTAATGTGTTATGTTAATGCACAACTAAACCCCAATGGTAATAATATAATAATATAATAATGATGTTTGGAAAAATGAAACACCTCATTATAATCAGTGTTTTAGTTTTTCTCTACACAAAATTATGTCTTATAACAATGTTTTTACATTTTTACAGGTTTATCCCGACACTGCGCCTAAAAACAAACCACATCGTAGGCCTCCCAAAATTGTCGATGAGTTAAACCTAGAGGTATTTTCAAACTGGGAGCCATGGAGCGCTTGTAGCCAATGCAACAATGTGGGGAAAAGGGTGCGCTTTGGGATGTGTACCGTTAAACTGATTGATGAGGATGCTGTAAACAACGAGGACTCTAACTCAACCACAACCAGTATCACGAATGATGCCACACAAGAAAATATTGATGATCAAATGAAAGAAAGTATTGAAATACTCAAACTTTTTAAGAAAGGAATACCATGTCGATCTCTTTTGTTGCCAGAAAAGCTGAGAAATTTGCCACAAATAAGTGCACGTCAAAGTGAAATAATAACTGGTTTCTGTAAGGTAATTGAACCACAAATGTATTTTTATGATACTATATTTTACCAACTGTTTGGACCATATAAATTTATTTTCACTGATGGGATAAAATCAAGGGAGGAACATAGAGTTTAGGGAACCACATCTAAATGGAGGGAAATTAATGATTTATAAAAAAAAACACCCTCTACATATAATTCATTCATGACATTAGTTTACTTGGATGACAATTCAAAAAGTTACTATAAATAGTCAAAATATCCCTAAGCCAACAGCTGACACCTATCACTTTGGATAACTGTAATGAAAACAGATGGTAAAATATGAATGTGATAGTTAACCAAAGTAATTTAGGCCAATATTAATTAAATTATATATTTATTTGAGGTAGGGCACCAAGATTATTTATTGTTTTATTCCACTTAAAAAATTTACTATTCACATCACTTTCACAAAAGGTCCAACGAACATAGCTTCAAAATGGCAACCGATGAATTTAAACCATGTGGTTGAACATGATGGAAACAAGTTTTTTTACAATGATGCACCCATGCAGTGGATAAACATATTTTATTCAGTTAAATATTTCAAAATATGATAAAATAATCATAATTTTTTTTATTATGTATATATATATAAAAGACAAGTATTTTCGCTTTTACAAGTAAATATGATGCCTGCATTAAAAGTATTATTGTATGCACTATATTACACATAATCAATAATGTTCTAAAACAAAGAATAAGTACTTTTAATTATGTTTAAAATATTGTTTTGAGTTGGATAAAAAGAAATTATTAAAAGTAATGAAATAGTATGAGAAAACTTAAGTTTACATTATTTTAAATGTAGAATATAACAGGTAATTAAAAAACTCAACATTTATAACAAAACAGTGATATTTTACAAGTGTTGGCATCCCAACACCTAAACATATGATTTTTGAACTGTCATCCAGGTAAAAACCCATCATGAACAGACTCTAATCACACTGATTCAGACCTAATTTCCTTATGAATGAAAAACCAGACCAGACAGGCTTTATGTTTAGTCTGCATGCCAAATGGTGTGAGTAGCAAAAAATGTACAGTAGGAACCCACTTATATGGCAGGTTAGGTTCCAGAGCCCCGCTGTATAGTGGAAAATATATATATATTTTTTTAACTTTCACGTGCATATAAAATCCTAATAACAATTACACTATCATATATCAAGTGCAAAATAAATCATTCAGTGTAATGATCCAAGTGTGCAATAGCTCATTCAGTGAAATGATCAAGTGTGCTATAGCTCATTCAGTGAAGTGATCAAGTGTGCTATAGCTCATTCAGTGAAGTGATCAAGTGTGCTATAGCTCATTCAGTGAAATGATCAAGTGTGCGATAGATCATTCAGTTGAACGAAAATGATTGAAAACAATCAAATAAAATCGATAGAATGAAAACTAATGAATAATCATTATAAAGTTTTCATCATTCGATAAGTAATGGTTAAAATCCTTTGAAAGTGCCCATCACTATTCACTACTGCAAACAGATGAATTGCCAACATAAAATAGTGGCCGCAGCCATTCACTGGAAGCATCATGCCGAAAAATGGTGTACAAAGTGAACATGTATAAAATTGAAAGCCGTTGTATTAGCGGAACACTGTAAAACGGTGCCCTACTGTAAGCTGTTTTGAAAGATCTCATTATTTGTTTTGAAACTAAACACAGTTTTCCTATTGATTCTTGCATGCAAACTTGGTGACAATAATCCAGCCTTGCTTTCTGCAAGAATGGGGCCTAAGAAGACTGAGAAGGCCTGATACCTTGGTAACATGTTTACCTACTGAAAGAAGTTTAGGTTTGATTCCTAGCAAAGCAGAAAAATGTATCATTCGTGAAATTAGTGCTTCCCCTTTTGCAGTGATGAAATGATGGGCAGGAGATTGGGTTGAGCTTATACTACCAAGTTTGTGTGTACATTTTGTACCTTTAAAATCATTTGGGTGTGTAAAGTAATTGCAACAGCATTAGCAAACAAATATAATCAGTTGGTTTAGAAAGTGCACATTAAATATCCCAAATAATTAAATAAAAATCCCTAAGGACAAGGTTTGAAACAGTGGTTAGTTTTACTGGTTAAGATTCTTGACTTTGACCTAGGAAGAAGGCAAAGTCTGCTGGAATATTTATTCCACAATGTGATTCGTATTTCTTTAAAATTGGCCTACATTTTGTTTTACCATAATTAGCTACACTTTACTAGATCACTAATAATCAGCACATAGGTAATGAAGCATACTTATTTTTAAAGGAAAAAAATACATTTTATTAATTTCATGTACCAATTATGTTAAATAGTTATTTTTTTAGCACAGCGTGTTACTATCCATTTGGGTTATATGCCTATGTACTAATTAAACTATTGTGTTAGGAATTAGGAAGGTTGAATTTAGAGGAAGTGTACCCATATTTGCGTGGTTTGGAAAACCATTTAGGGAAAACCACCCTCAGTTCAGCAGTCAGGGATCGAACCCTGATCTCCCCATCTTTGGCAGTCTTGTCTATTGCGAAAGTAGTGCCTTTGATAATGTGACCACTGAAGCAGATTTAAAATGAGTCGTTAATGAAGTTCTTCTGTAGATAGTGCATGCTAATATGTTTAATTGTGAGGAATGTGTGTACAAATGCAACTAAATTCCTAACAGAGTTCCTGCCCAGAACCAGAGGTGTTTGAAATACGGGATGAGAAAGGCAACATAATTGAGAGAGCAAACAACTCGGCAGGCATCTACTCCACTCTCCAAGGTGTCCCAGCTATACCTCCTGACGTGCAGAGAATGTCCTTATATGAAGACACAACATCTAGCCGAATTACGGTCAAGTGCCCTGGGTAAAGTCGCTAATGTACAGTTCTTAACCAAGAGTAAATGAAATAGGGCTAGTATAGACAAGAAAAATGTATTGCTTACCCTGCAATCGATTTTTTTTATGAAGAAAAATGTAAAGCTTACCCCATAATTTAAATAAGTTTTTTTTTGGTGCACCACATCTTATTTATTAAGGATACTTTTACTACTGCGTCTTTCTACTTGTTCAAGTTATACACATGATAATTACTCTAATGGGGTAGGCATGAAATAGGAAATATTTTAGAGGTAATCTATCCGCATTTGCATGGTAGGAGAGTGGAAAACCATTTAAGGAAAACCACGCTCACCCGACCAGGGTTTGAACTCCAATCTCCCTATCTTCAGAAGGCCAGTCTAATACGAGAATAACGCCTTAGACCGTTTGGCCCTTGAATCGGATACTAGTTCTTAATATTCATTCAATCTATAAGCATATATACACTAATAAGAATAGGGATAAGGACCGTAAAATTTAGAGGAAGCATACCAGTTTTTGTACTATAGGAGAATGGAAATCATTTAGAGGAAACACATCTGTATTTATTTGGATGGAGAATGGAAAAACATTTTGTGGAAGGAAGGAAGGAAGGAAGGAAGGAAGGAAGGAAAGAAAGAACGAAAGAAAAAACCTCTGTACACTTATTTTGCTACCTTATGGTGGCTTAGATTCCTAAAAACATCAAAGCATTAGAAAGATTGTTTGCTTAGAAGCATGAAAATAGGATGATGGCAACTGCTGAAAAGATTATCTATAATTTACATTAATCAGTGAATGTATGGACACTATTATGAGAGAGCTCCTGGTTTCATAAAAAATTGTTGAGGCTTCTTAAAAAAATGTTCTTACCCTAGTATGCACTTGGAAACATTGTTTGCCAACTTTGATCGGAAACGGTTTCCCATGTTTTTCCCGTGTATAGAAACTGTTTGCAAATTGTTGGCAAAAATGGGAAACAGAATGTTTACAAAAAGTTGAAAACAATGTTTTGCGTCCAAACTACAATGATTAAACATTATTTTCCGTCCACAGTTCAGGTGAATGAAAGATGTCTGCCGAGGAGAATGCTGCTATTGATTGTGCTTAAAAAAAGTGTGCTTTCTTCAAAATTGCACAGGAATGGCCTTTAACTTTTTTTCCACCTCAATTGAACCAAATGAGTACTTTTCGCCTATTTCATTATAAATATCCCTTTGTTGGCAAAAATGGGAAACAGAATGTTTACAAAAAGTTGAAAACAATGTTTTGCGTCCAAACTACAATGATTAAACATGGTTTCCCGTCCACAGTTCAGGTGAATGAAAGATGTCTGCCGAGGAGAATGCTGCTATTGATTGTGATTAAAAAAAAGTGTGCTTTCTTTGAAATTGCACAGGAATGGCCTTTAACTTTTTTTACACTTCAATGGAACCAACCGAGTACTTTTCGCCTATTTCATTATAAATATCCCCCTTTTTTTGCGCAATTTTTATAGTCCATGGATGTCACATCCCACAACAATGTGTTTGTGTTAAATATTACTATAAGTTCCAGTGTATTTTCGGTATAACCAAGAGGTGACAAATGAAAAACCAGGAAATGATGTAATCTTTGTGAACAGGAGAAGCAAACTGGTCCACGTTGACTGTTGCCAGGAATGCAGGCAAACATGCCCAGATAAGCTAAAACTGTTTCTTGAAACCTATTTGAAATGAATGACAAGAAACATGTTTCCTTCTTGGAAAACAGGACTATTTGTTTTCAAATTGTTCCCCATGTTTCCCAAATGTTTGTAAGCAATGTTTCTGGGGGACTGTTTCCTAGTGCGTACTAGCTTTAAGATGTTTGGTTGGTTGCTAGTGACCAGTATAATGGAGTAATTCAATTTGCCTTCTTGAATCTCAAAAGTGAAGGGTTAAATCATTTTTTAGAGCGCTACAGCGAACAAGATGATCTTTATCCATTGTAGAGTCAAGGTTCTTGAGAAGTAGATTTGAACAAAAGTAACTAGAATCACAAAAGTCTGAACTATCACCAAGCTTTACTACAAACCCTACGATTTGGGCAAACAAGAAAGTTGACTTAGGTGTGAAGGCTAGTATAAGTGATTTATGATAAAGATAAATGAAATGGTTTCAGGAATTTGAACAGCGACACACCTGTGCTCTGGCAAGCTGGGGACAAATACATCAATCCTATGTTGATATTGCAGCAATCCAAGGGGAGAATATACATAGACGGACTGGACCACTTGATCATTAACAAACCAAGAGTTGCAGACTCTAATATTTACAGGTTGGTAACAAACACAAATCTTCAAAGATAACTTAATGTATCCCATCCTATGTGTTTATTGTAGGGCTCTGCTAGTACTTAGAATTTGATATTCCGAGCCTAGCTCCAAACAGATACTTGCACTTGCTTCCTAGGGCAATTTTAAGTTCCTCGAAAAAGGTTCTTTCTTTGCTTTGCATTGTGTCTGTCTGGTGATGAATGACTCGTCTACTCTTCACTCTACTTGTAGGATGTTTTGGATCAAGTGTGAAGGTTTGGTGGTGGGGAGAGGAAAGTAGGGTGGGGTAGGGGTGGGGAATAAGAATCTAACAAAGAGGGTATTATGCAGCTGATTTATTTATTTAGCACCGGCTTACTACCCACTCGGGATATACGCTTATGTACTAATTACTCTAATGAATTATGAATTGGGAGAGTTATGTTTAGAGGAAATGAGCCCGCATTTATATGGAGGGAGAGTGAAAACCCATTTAGGAAAAACCACCCCCAGTTCACTTGACCAAGATTCAAACCTCGATCTTACCCTC
>CABFWB010001753.1:108138-140423 GCA_902151455.1 Timema bartmani | reverse complement strand
AACCTTCCCTCACTAGACACGACTGGGATTCGAACCCTGATCTCCTCGTCATCAGCAGTCCAGTATAACACGAGAGTGACGCCTTAGACCAGGGGCTTCCAAACTGTGTGTCGCAACGCCCTGAGGCGTCGCTGGTCTTGGTCCGGGGCTTCGCACCTATAAGTAAAAACTAAAACTTTGTTTATTGAAATGCAACTTGCAAATTTTCAATACGTGTACTCGTACATATTTTAAAGAATGTAATAAATAATACAAGCAAACATAATTTTTTTCTTAAGAAATCGTTCCCTTCATAATTACGAGCTAGTAATGTAAATGACAATTTTCTTTGTAAAAAATGCCACCAAATCGAATTTGGGATTTTTTTTAAATACTGTGTACAGGGGCGTCGCACGGAAAATCTGACATGTGAAGGGTGGCGTGGTCTCAAAAAGTCTGGGAACGCCTGCCTTAGACCGTTCGGCCACTGCAGCATATATTACATTCATAAATGTCATTATAAAAGAGTAGTGTGTTCTTTAGTCTTTTTTTTCTCCTTTAAATCTTTCTCTTTGCAAAGATACACTTATGGTTAGTTATAAAAAAATAAAAGTACTACTGTCCTGTGACCCACCTCGCTGGCGCAGTTAGCTAACGCGCTATTTTCGTGTTGAGCTAGACTGCCGAGGACGGGGAGATTAAGGTTCGAATGTCGCTCGGGTGAACTGAGGGTGGTATTTCCTAAATGGTTTTCTACTCTCCTTCCACGCAAATGCGGGCTCACTTCCTATATGTTCAACCTTCCCAATTCCTAACCATTAGCATAATTTGTAATTAAGTGTATAACCCGAACGAGCAATAAGACGCGGTGCTAAGTATTATTTTTACTCTTGTGTGACAATAATAAAAATAGGGTGTCTACCAATACTGGAAATACTGGAAATATACTTGATTTTATTTTTTGTACTATAAATACTGGAATATACTGGAATTTTGAATCAAATACTGGAAAATTATTCAGCCTTTTTACATCGAGTGAAATGTTGGATTGAGCATTTGAGACCCCTGATATTATTTGGACTACTGATTGTTCTATTTTGACCAACCCTCAATTACTCCCCCTCTGGTCTATCTTGTTTGCCACACAATTAGTTGACCTTGTATATGACCTTGCAGTGGGGATGTTTGCCTCACTTGCTGACCTTTCTATTCTCGGGTCCTAAGGCGAGCACTTTACCCCAGACCACTAAGGTCACGGTGGTATAGGTCATTCAAAAAATTTAATGTGTGTGCGCGTGCGTGTGCGTGTGCGTGTGCGTGTTAAAGATGGGTCGGATCTACCCTTTTTCAAATCTGAAACGTTATTTTCCATCAAATCCCTAATTAAATTTTGAATTTTATAAAATATTGTATGCATAAGTGTTTTAACTTTCCCAATAACTAGGATTTTTTCCTTAACTTCTGATTTTGTTTACATTAAATGGTAAATTAATGATCTGGGGTTTGGTTGTTAGGCTTTTCCTATCATTTTGGTCTTAACCACAAGACACTATTTAATTATTTTAATACCTTTAAAAATAACTCAAACTTAATACTTATTTTAAAAAAAAGATTATGATTTGAGTCTTGAATCCATGAATATTCCTTGTTGGTTCTAGGGTCCCATCCTTAGTATATACTAGAACTAGAATATATGCGTCAATACACTTGATTCTTGATGTAAAAATGTTTAACTGTGACAAACCTAGGCCTACCCTAACTTTCTATCATTTTATGATTTTGAAATAGGGATTGTTTGTCTTTGAGTACCTTTCATATATATTGGATTTCTTTAAAAAAATATACTGGAATTTCAAAACTATAGTCGGGTAGACACCCTTAAAAAACCTTAATCTTCGACTTCGGCTTCGCTTCACATTTAAAAAGTGGCCTTCGCCTCCCCTTAGTGACGATCATTACTGATCATAAATTTGTCTGTATAACAAACACTGTTTTCTTATGTAATACCAGGTCCAGTCTTTTCTGAATCTCCCGACAGACAGCCTTGGCACACATAGAGTTGTTTGACTCGAGGGTTATGGAGACAAATGCTGTTGCTTTCAGAAAGGGCAAGCGTGCGCTAGAACGCACCGGACTAACCTAACCGGTTCAAACAAACATATTATTTTTTAATAGGCTTCATGCTATAACTAGAATGCGGATATCATTTTTATTGTTTTCAAGTAAAAATACGGCGCATACAGGCTTACATTTACCGAAGGAATGGACACTTATTAATATGGCCGTTCATCAGTGATGTATTTAATAGATTGGTGTGGTGTCAACAATATACTTTTGGAGGAACTATAATGATTTTTGAACATTGGTTATTCAACGAGAGTGTTTTATTGTAAAAGATGAATTCGACACTCATGGCGTTACTTTATCATCACTCTCACCCGCTTAGGTGGGCACTTAATCAAGAGGTCGGGGTTCTAATCCTAGTTGGGTGTAATGCCGGGATCACGATCAACTTAGCATTAACTTAACGTAACTCAACGTATGTGTGATCACGATTCACGTAACTTAACGTAACAACTTGAGCCAAACATCTTAATTCTCAAGTATGATCTGTGATTTGTACTAGTTATATGGTGATGATCTGTGAATGTTTACAGTTTTCAATCGATATAATAAATATATATTACAAATTTTTTTGGATAAATTTAGCTTTCCTATTTTAGTTATTTATTTTGTTTCAATGTCTGATCACTAGAACTTACGCTAAAGAATAAACATTAGTCATAATACCAACAAATGAGTTACTAAATATCCCTGATGACGTCACTCGCATAATGATTGGCTGGCTAGATCACGTGATACCCTTCAAGTAACGTAAAGTAAAGTAAAATACCTCCCAGGACATCGCTTACGTTAAGTTAACTGCAAGTCAACGTTAAGTTAAGTGCATCGTGATCGCTTCCATTTAAACACACAAGGAGGTTATTTACGTTAAGTTACGTTAAGTTAAGTTTAAGTTGATCGTGATCCCGGCATAATGAGGACAGTTTTCTTTTCATGCAAATGTGGGTACATTTCTTATAAACTAGACCTTTGACCTTTCTGCCCCATTTTTGTAATTAAATTAATCCTGGACGTGCAGTAAGATGCATGAATAATAATAATAATAACCATAAATATCCTTGTGTACCCCTGAGATGGTGTATACAACTCCGCGCATGCGTAAATTCTAGGCATTGATTGAGCTTCGATGATGGTCGCTTATTGAAGCCTCATTTCGAGCCGAAACGATTGTAATCAGACGAGTGTCGCGCGTCCTCTGCATTTGTCCCCGCAGTCACCAGAGCCATGGGTCTATTAACCTGCAGTTTCCTCGGCCGGGATGATGCCATCACTTTCACTGTGTTACCTGATAGAGAGAGACAGCTTACCTGGTCGGTACTGTGAGGTAATCTCTGTTACGACTTGGGTCGGGTGAAAGCACGCGCCAGGGAACGATACCGGCCGCATCTGATGCTGAGATGTTGCACAGATGTGGCCTGTGCTGCGGGTTGCTGCTATCTCCGTCGCTACCGCCCACACCGGCAGCCATGCTGTCTGAGGCGTCAGGCTTGTAATAGGTGGAAATACCTGTCGAGGTTCAAATATCAACCGGGTGCACTGGAAGTGTTTTTTTTCTCTTATGAAATTAATAACTATGGTTTTTTTATCCGCTCTCCATGATAATGAAGCCGCATTTCCTCTTAAACTACCTTCTTCATTCTTATTCTTTAAATTACGCCGTTAATAATCTTGATAAAAAAAACGCAGTTTTTTTACTAGAGTATTGTGTTAGCTATAATAACTAAGAAAAGAAACATTTTGGAGTTTCATCTAATATCTTTAGATTAATTTAAGTTGTAGATAACCTAATAGGTAGTAAGGTGGGAAGAACAGCAAGATCCTCTCTTTTTTTACTGTTCACACTCCTTGCCTGAATAATATGAGCCATAAGAACATTAATTGATGTATCTATAGAGGGGGGTTTGTGTACCAATTTTGGCTGGAAATATTTTATAAATTAGAGTAACCATTCAACTTTGAAAGCCTTTAAGATAATCTCAAAATAGTGTAGTCCAACTTAAACCATTGTTTTAGAAAGTTAGGAGCCGTGAAGGCATCACAATCTCGAAAGTATGTAATTAAACTCTTAGTGGAACTTTGTTTTGTCACCAGATATGACCAATTAATTAGGACACACCACAGTTATCCTTAGGAAGATCAAAGAGATAAACTGGAGGTGTCCTTGTGGGGGTGTTTATATGAGACCTCTGTGTGTACCAAACTGGCATGGCTTGAATCCAATATTTGATTTAAAAATTAAGTAATTGCTAGCTAATATTTATATTTTTTTCTATTTGTTTGCCACAGTAGCTCAGTTTGCCGAGCTTAATTATATTGAACTAAGAGATATTGTATAAGGATTTCAATTTTATGCGTGTTTCCCTATTAAAATTACTACTCTAAGATTATACTTTTGGCGGGGCGTACTTTTTTTTTCTACAAGTGATTGATTTATCACTGCGTTCTCCCCATCCTTTCTTCATTCTAATGCGAGTGCACTTCCTCTAAATGACTCACAATTCTTGGATTACGTCGTTAATTACCATAGTACTGAATGTAATATATATACATATATAAGATAGCTCAGTATCAACGTATATTACTCCTCAAAAGGGCAAGGCTCTAGTCTCATGTAGAAACATATTGGGCGGTTATTTCATTATTGATTTCTATCCTGTCTCCAGTTTAATGCCAGTGCATTTTATTAAAATCACTCCTCATTAATGTTCCAAGATTAGTTTTTGTAAGATGTGGATGTATACTAAAAGTCATAATACAACAAACTACAAAAACATAATGGACAGGCAGTAAACAATCTATTGAGGAGCTCCATTAGCAGGTATGATGGGATTAACATTGGAATAAACTTAGGCAGGTATGGTGTGATCAACATTGGAATAAATTTAGGCAGGTGTGGTGGGATCAACATTGGAATAAATTAGGCAGGTATGGTGGGATCAACATTGGAATAAATTAGGCAGGTATGGTGGGATCAACATTGGAATAAACTTAGGCAGGTATGGTGGGTACAACATTGGAATAAACTTAGGCAGTTATGGTGTGGATCAACATTGGAATAAACTTAGGCAGGTATGGTGGGATCAACATTGGAATAAACTTAGGCAGGTATGGTGGGATCAACGTTGGAATAAACTTAGGCAGGTATGGTGGGATCAACGTTGGAATAAACTTAGGCAGGTATGGTGGGATCAACATTGGGATAAACTTAGGCAATTATGGTTGGATCAACATTGGGATAAATTTAGGCAGGTATGGTTGGATCAACATTGGAATAAATTTAGGCATATATGGTGGGATCAACATTGGAATAAATTAGGCAGGTATGGTTGGATCAACATTGGAATAAATTTAGGCATATATGGTGGGATCAACATTGGAATAAATTAGGCAGGTATGGTGGGATCAACATTGGAATAAACTTAGGCAGATATGGTGGGATCAACATTGGAATAAACTTAGACAGGTATGGTGGGATCAACATTGGAATAAACTTAGGCAGGTGTGGTGGGATCAACATTGGAATAAACTTAGACAGGTATGGTGGGATCAACATTGGAATAAACTTAGGCAGGTGTGGTGGGATCAACATTGGAATACATTTAGGCAGTTATGGTGGGATCAACATTGGAATAAATTTAGGTAGGTATGGGGAGTCAGCATTGGAAGTAACTTTGGCTTTTATGTAAAATCAACAAGGAATACATTTTGGCCTTTATTGGGGAAGTCAACATTGGAAGTAACTTATCTGAAAGTTTAAATGTTTTTAGCTTTACTTTTACGTAATTACGGAAAGTCGTTCTTAACAGGTGGTATACATTTTAACAGCAATAAATAAAATACGGAAACTTTTTTATTAATATTGGCTAATTTACATACAATTTTACTTTCTTGTGACCCGTTGGGTAGAGAAAGTATTGTGATGTTCAAAAAAATCAAATTCGAGGTTTTGATTTATATTGACTTTACATAATCCATTGAACCCCAAAAAGTGTTTTTTTGTATATGTCTGTATCTCGAAAACATTTTACCGATCTGTATAACACTTGGTATTTATGGTTTTCATAAGGCTCCCCCAAAGAGTTTTTTTGTATAAGATATTTAACTCTAAAATTAGTGGTAGTTTAATCAAGAGCCAAAATTAAAAAAATCTATTTTTTCGAAACTGCTTTGACGATTTTGATTAAAGTTCCTATCTTGGTACTGTTTAACATTACAAACAAAATGGCGCATCTCATTTTCCCATGAAAATGATTTAGTGGATATGTTTCACAAGTGGATATTTCCTATTTTGATCTTATCTCCTCAGCTCTTTTAGATAGAAAATAATTTATCACTGCAAAATTGTAGCATTATTAAAAATAATAAACATTTATTTGAAATATTTTTTTTTTTCAAACCAACGGTTTCTGAGCTATTGGCAAATATATTTTTAAATAGAGGTCCGGGAAATTGGGAGTTGATTTTTGTGTTCATTGGTGAACCATTACTTTTTTATCAGTATGTTTTTGTAAAGGTGTCAATTATTTCATATATACTCTTTGGTGGAATATGATGCTCGTTTTCCATTATGTTTATGCAACAATGTCTTACGAGTTTTAAGTCAATACCCGCCTTGGTGGAGTAGCTAGCTAACGCGCTAGTTTCGTGTTGATCTAGACTGCCGAGGATGGGGAGATCGAGATTCGAATCTCACTCGAGGGAGTGGGGTTTCCTTAATGGTTTTCCACTCTCCCTCCACGCAAATGCGTATATGCGCAAACACATATAAAGTTTTTTGCTCTTACAAAAACATAATACAATCGAACTTGGGTAGTTCGAACGTATATAATTTGAATTCATGTTTAGTTCGAACTTTTCCCTTGATCTCTTGAAACTTCTATTAAAACAATGTTAGAAAATCACATTTAATTTGGACTTATTTTGTTTAATTCTAAGTAAAATTGGCTCGAAGATGACGAAAAACAGCCTAAAATCTCTCGTTAGAAACACGTTTACTCGTGGATAATAGGCTCTCTGCGTGCTGGGGCACTTGTGTTTTGTGTTCCTTATGAGGGTGTTGTGAGCTTGGATGAGAACTTAGAGATGCAGAAATGTTGGCAGATGTTATGAACAATATAAATGTCAGTGCATCTTCAGATGAAGAAAGGGAACAAACGGAACTGCCAGAGATGCCAATCCCAACATCTACTCAGTCCATGAACTACATTGAAGAGTTGAGATGGTTTGTTGAGGGACAACTTAATGTAAGCCCCTCTATTTTTCAGGCATTCAATAAACTAGAAGAGTTTACTCCAACTCAGAGTATTAATTACAAAAAAATGATAAAATATTTCTAGCTTTTATTTGAAAAATTGTAAATACAGTATTATGTACTATACATATTGCTATGGGAAAAACTAAGAATAAAATGAAACATATACGGTAGACATTATTGTATTTTACTTCACTGAATTGATGTTTTAAGTTATTTTTCCAGCCAAAAATAAAAACTTAACTAATTCAAATTTTTGTGTAGTTCAAATTTTTCAAGTGGTCCCTTCAAGTTCGAACTAACCAGGTTCGACTGTAGTTTGACTACGGAAAATAAAGACTTAATATTTTCCTATCGCTATTCCCCTGCATGTAAGTATCAAGAAACACCTGGTTTAAAACTTGATTTTCCTAAAAAAATTGTTAAATGAATTTTGGTTTGTAATTAGGACAGAACTTCCAACAATTTCTGAAATGGCCCTAAACATACTTCTAGCATTTTGTATTACTTATTTATGCGAAGTGACGTTCTCAGCATTGACGGTTATAGGATCAAAATATTGATCAACTCTGAAAAACGTTGAAGATGCTCTTTGTCCAGTTGTAACAAATATTCAGCCAAGATTTAATTCTTTATGTAAAAACAAACAAGCACATCTCTCTTATTAGTATGGAAATTTTCTTTAATCTCTAATAAATGATCAAATAATTTGTATAAGAAAGAATTGTTTTAAAATATATTTCTTTATGATTCAGTATCAGTAAATGTTTTATTTGTATACCTATTTTATATACGTATACACCTGGTGACACGTAAATATTTCTCGGATGTAAAGGGGTTGCTAGTGGAAAAAGTTTAAAAAACCCTGGTGTAGACCACTATAGAATGACACACTCATGTAATATTTAAAAGATATAAAGAATGCAGAACAGCTTTTATTAAATTATTTTTTTTTATGAAAGTTACACAGCCTTTGAAATCTATCTTACATAATGTATTTTCTAAATATAATGTAATTAATGTTAGTTCAAATAGATTAATTTGTAAGTAATTTGCTAATTATTGAATATGAATTCATTTAATTTTCAATTAGTTAAAAAATAACATCTGGCCACGGGAATTGATTCCGGGACCTTTGGTATAGTGCGCCAATGTTATGCCACTGAGTTATCCAGGATTTGTTGAGTGCTTAAGGTCATTTCCACACATATTTAAGGCAGTCTGTGAAGACGTGCAGAAATCGTCAGATACACAAGAGTTATCAACCTTTTTAATTAATCTAAATTAATATGCTAATTGTTTGATTATACTCATATTTATTCTATATTTAAACTTTCTTTATTATCATTCGTATTGTTGACAGTTTGTTAGCTCATTAGTGGCACTTTACACTGTTTAGCAGGTCAATTTGGCTTGAAAAATTGAATGGAGAGGTGCAAACATAATTCATATTCATAGGTTGACCCTTATGATTCATTGTGGCCACAAGTGGGAAAAACCTGAAAGTTTTGAGGCATTATTTTATATCCATACCCATTGATTTTGCACCTAAACACAAAAACAGAAGTGAAAAGAGCATAGTCTTACTATCTTTCAGGATATACACCTATGTATTATTCACACTAATGTGTTCGGAATTAAGAAGGTTGAATTTAGAGGAAGTGTACTCACATTTGCATAGAGGGAGAGTAGAAAACCGTTAAGGAAAAACCACTCTCAGTACACCCAACCATCGAATCCCTATCTCCCCATCCTCAGCAATCTAGTCTATGTGAGAGTGGCGCCTTAGACTATGCAGCTACCAAAGTGGATGGATAAGAAGTTTTGGATCTCACAAGTTAATAAAATGCATTGCCTAGATACGATATTCTGCTATCATGAGCTGATTGTAGGGTTTTGGTCTTTTATTCAACATTTACACACAAACATTGATAATAGTAAATACATACCTAAAACATTTAATACGGGGAAAATATCTTATAGAAATGCTTATGTTAAGTATATGTGTGATCACAATATTATATGGAAAAATCATCATCCACCTAAGAAAACTGGAAATAGGTTGTCTAAAAAATTCAGGGAATTATATAGGCTAATAGATGTTTTGTAACCACCGTGAGATTGTATTGGGCAATGTTGAATCATACATCTGTCCCCTAGGAAGTGCACTAATTTTAGTCTAGAGAGATTATGGTAAAACCAACTCCATTTTACCCCTTGTTCCTGCTGGTAATACCCAGTTGATGGTAGTTGTATTTGACTTATCGACATCCTAGCAAGTAAACACACACATGTGTGTACAAGCACTTTCACTGTTACAACTGCGAGTCTCTCTCAATTATGTACATTTCTTTACATTGGGCCAATCTCCATAGCTGATGTGACACATCACCCATAATAATTACACTTATCTCTCACTCGCACTCTCACCAGAAAATACTGTTATTTGTAAGTTAAATTATTTTAATGGCAACTTTTAGAAATAATTTATGAAACTAGAGAACTTATTAGGTGTGATCTACGCTTTGGTTTATTCAAAGCATCTCCAATGAACTTAAGGTCATATTTGAGTCCACACAAATTTCACCCATTATTTAACAGAACCCATTTAAGTAAAAAAAGTCCTCTTGGTTGATCTCGCAGAGTTTTATGTACAAAAACATATTGTACTAGTATTCATTAATTGTATTTGAAGGACTAGTATGTGTTCTTTTACTTTATAGCTTATTTTAAATTGCATGCGGCTATAAATATACAAACCCTGTTGGCATAATGGGTCAAGGCCATCCATAATGTGTTTTTTCTCTCTTTAGGCCACCACCTAGTTAAAGGGAAATATCTTCATTCTGCTAGATTTATTTTGGGAATGGCAGTTCTGAAGCTTAAAAACTACTAAAACAATTCTTCTTAGAATATTTTATTTTAGCCCTATTAAAAATAACTAATCTTTTTTTTAAGAATGCCAGAGCTATGTTTCTCACCTGCGACGTTTTGCTTCAAACTTTGTTGAAAACAAGCTAATTTCATGTTTTAATTTTTTTTAAATTATAAAGCATAATGCGTAAGGGTTTTAATCTTGAACATAATGTTGGTCTTTTTCAACTTTATTCTGGTGGGAACCGTATTTTTAAATTACAAACCAGTTCTTAAATTAAATAAAAGTTTCTGAACATCTACTACATGTCACAGCGCTCCTTTTAAGAATTCTTAAAACATACACTAACATGTTTTACACCCCTGTATTCTTGAAATGATTTGAATCAAATGTTCCGTCATTTAGAAAAAAATCTAGACTTACAACTTGTCTGTACTTATCTGACGTGATTACTTGTGTTGCTGAAATTTATCCAAACTTTCAGATCTGCAGTGCATGGTGTCGAGCCAAGTCCCGTACACACTGCAGGCATTCTGGGGAGTGTCTATCCGGGACCTTGATACTTTGTGTTTCAGATCTGCAGTGCATGGTGTCGAGCCAAGTCCCGTACACACTGCAGGCATTCTGGGCCGTGTTTATCCGGGACCTTGATACTTTGTGTTTCAGATCAGCAGTGCATGGTGTCCAGCCAAATGCTGTACACATTGTAGGCATTCTGGGCCGTGTTTATCCGGGACCTTGATACCTTGTGTTTCATAAGTTGTGCTTTGTTTCAGATCTGCAGTGCATGGTGTCCAGCCAAGTGCCGTACACACTGCAGGCATTCTGGGGCGTGTCTATCCGGGAACTTCACCTCTTCTTGTGGCAGTCTTGGAGTGTGGTGAAGAACCACGTTCACGAGGGAACCCTCCTTCGGGGTCATTATCAACACAGGGGAATCTCCACTAGGTATCTCTTACAGAAACTGAAATAATATTTTCTACAGGACAGAGGTAGGCGGAATTAATCACTTACTAAGGATATGACTTGTTCAATAATGGTTTTGTACAAATTATTAAAACCATTGGACAAAAATATGTTCAATATAAGAAAGATAAAATGATTAAGAATTGATAAATAAAGTTTCAAAAGGTTCTGTAGTTGTAAAATCTGAATTGAATGAAAATTAATGTTTGATTAAAGTTTACAAATTTATTGACATATTTATTATTAAAGATAAGAGTAACATAAAAAGTCAACATCTATTAAAGTATTGATGTTAAATACAAATTAGGGAAAGAAAAGATAATTACTTACTCTTACTATTCAAATTAAATAAAAAGAAAAAGTGTTTTAAAATTATATAGTATGTCTAAAAAGACAATAAATCCTCACGAGACCGTAGTCAGCCAATAATTTCAGGCGGGGTTTGGTGGGCACATCCCCCAATTGCTGGAAGCTAGAAAAAATTCTAAATATTAAACACCTCTAGAAGCTATCTGAAGTGTTTTTTATGGCAACATAACCCCCTAACTGCCGAAGGCTAGGAAAATTTCTAGATATTAAACACACCTAGAAGATATCTGAAGTGCGTTTTTATGGCAACATAGCCCCGCCCCATAGCTGCCAAAGGCTAGGAAAATTTCTTAATATTAAACACCTCTAGAAGCTCTCTGAAATTCTTTTTATAGTAAAACAGCCCCCTAATTTGTACTTGTATCTTATTATTGTTTGAACCATAAATAAAGCCATATATATTTTGTTCATAAAATTTGGGAGGGGGGGGGTTGAACCCCCAAAACTCCCCCCTGACTACGGCCTTGAATCCTCAAAATGGAAATTAATACTGATTACTGTAGTCAAATGCTTGAGATAAGAATTGAATACGAATTTAATAACTTGGAAATTATAGAAATAAAGGAATTATTAAATTGAGATAAAATCTATGGAACAGAAAGAATGATGACTTATAAGATGACAGTCTTGGAGTTAAGAAATAAATATAAAATTATTGTAAGCATCTATATCAGTGGTTCTTAAAGGGTGTGCGCCATGGCACACCAATGTGCCGCATAGCTCACTAGGTGTGTTGTGAAATTCTTGAAGTTGTGTTATTATTGTTTATAAATAAATAAAATTGGTTTTATTCAATATAACTTTTTTTTAAAGAATTAATAGAATAATGCTCAAAATATTTAATTTACATTTTTCAGAGAATGAAATGACTTGCAGTCTAAAAGTTGAGTAATTAATTAAAATTATGTTGCTTACTACACGAAATTTCGATTCGTGGTCAAATAGAGGACAAACCACAAACTCATTTCCTGTTTAACTGAGAGAAGACATTCTGCACATATGTACGCCTGAGCTCCCCGTAGTGTCACCAACTTGCACGTCCAGTGTGCCTGCCGCAAGGAGGATTTCCAACAAATAACAGTGTGCCTTGACCAAACAAAGAATGAGAACCAACCACCGGTTTACATTCATGAATACGTGTATATAGGATGTAACTTTGTTACGACTATAAATATAAACAATAAATAAATTTTAAAAAAAAATTCTTATCCTTGTTGATGAAACTACTTCAAAGAGCAAGGGACTCATTTTATCAACAAGACTAAGACTTTTTAATTAAAAGATTTTAATTCATTTGTCGTGTTTGTATTTATTGTGGTAACAAAGATACATTCTCTATAGTAAATTCATGAATGTAACCACTTAACAATTATATGTTTATTTCTTAACTCCAAGCTTGTCCTTTCATAAGCGATCATTCTTTCTGTAGATAGATTTATCTCAATTTTATATTTCCTTTACTTCTATAATTTCCATTATTGCATTCCTATTCAATTCTTATCGCAAGCATTATGATTAATCAGTTTCAAACTGCATTTTGAGAATTTATTGTCCTTTTAGACCTACCTACTATATTATTTTTCAGCACTTTTATTTTTTATTTAATTTGTATAGTAAGTACTCTCACCTTTTTTAATTATCTTTTCTTTCCCTATTTTGTATTTAACATCACTACTTTAATACATGTTTTAACTTTTTAATTTCTATTCAGATTTTACAAGTACAATAAACTTTGACTTTCTATTTAATGAGTCTTATAATTTAAACTTTCTTATATTTAATATATTTTTGACCATATATTTTAATAATTTGTATACAACAAATATTGTACAAGTCATACTAGTCATATTAGTCAGATTTAAATGTTCATTATTACTATCTTTCTTAGGACGTTTTCTAAACTAGTAAATTAATTTTTAATATGGCATGGACAACTGCAAGAATTATGTTTTTTAATTAAAGGGTTTTAACTGGCAAACACAATGGGAAGAGACCATTGGGAAGACCTAAACACAGATAAGGGCATAGGCAGGATTTTTTTTTCCATGGAAGGGGGAGGGCAACTTTATGGTCAACCCATAATGCAGTACTAAAAAAGAAAGAAACATTAACTTTACCTTTGCTTTTATTTCCAGAAATTTAGGGATGCAATTGCTCAGAAAAATCTGGTAAAATCTCTAGTCATTTGAAATCTAGGATTTATTTTTAGCATTATGTCTTACTACCTGTGAACTAATTACACTAACGGGTTAGGGATTAGTAGGGCTTAATTTAGAGGAAATGTACCCGCATTTGTGCAGATAAAGAGTGAAAAACCGTTTAGAAAAAAACACCCTCAGTGCACCCGACCGGGATTGAACCCCGTTCTCCCCGTCTTCGGCAGTCTAGTCCAACACGAGATTAGCTCGTTAGACCATGCGACCGCCAAAGCGGGTAACTAGGAAGTTACATAAAAAATTAATATCAGGGAGTGCCTTTCATGCAGTTAGCAAGTATATTTTATAAAAATTACAAAGAACACACCTTTTTTTCATCTTATACAAAAAAATCTAACCTAAGACCAGTTTTCTCAGATGCAAAATTACAAAGAACATCTTATCAAAAAAATCTTAAACCAAAAAAGTTTTCATGGATTTACTGAAAATCTTTTAGCATTTCCTTCTCAAATTCCTCCTTTTTTCCCAGTGTACAGTAATTTTTCTGTGCAGACTCAGTAAGCATAGCCCATTGAGCCGGTCCCCTCTCATTGTCATCTGATTCAATGGCCATGTCTACACTGAACTTTCCCTGCATACATTTTATTTCTACCTTTAGTTAAGTGTTTTTATTTATTTACTTGATTGTGGGGGAGGGGCGGATTACTCCCATGCACAGATGGGAGGATAACATTAGAATGGACTTGAAAGAGATAGGAAGTAATAAGGTGGACTGAATAGAACTAGCTCATTATAGAGATAAGTGGCGTACTTTTGTAAATGCGGCAATGATTCTTTAGCCACAAAGGGTCTGGGCTGTAGTGAAATAAAGAATGAGAGATTTTATGTCTTTCATAATTCATGCATTCATATGTAGCACATACTTTTCCAGACATGTTCATTATTTTATCTTGACCTAGTTTATCTTTAACTTGCATTAACAAACACTGTACTGTTATGTATATGTGCTAAATAGCCTTTCTTTCGTCGAGCTTCGCTCGATCAGTTTGTGCCACCAGAAGTGCTTGTCACACTCCTATTGCCAAGTGGCATATATCATTCATTCTCTAATGGATTTGTAAAAATTTTGATGTTTCAATTAATTAACATAATGTGTAGCAACCCTTATTTTAATAGTGAAATGTCCCCATGCTTGTGGAGTTGGCTACGCAATTTAAGGCATAATACATTGCACTGTGTCGCCATTGACGGTAGAGTCCGAGTTTGAATCCGGAATGCTGTAAAAAAAATATGTTTTCCCGTCTTCTCTGCCCCATGCTAATGCAGTTGCCCTTATCCTAAACTACATTCCACTTAGATTTTTCTTGATCCAAATAATAATCCTTTTTTCCTTTCTTACAATAAGTCCTTAGAATGAGATTTGTGTAATATATTTGTTAATCTCTCAGAGGGGGTGCTTGTGGTTATGGGCTTGTTTAGTAGGATTACACTACAGTAAAAAAGATATGCACAATTTGCATATTTACTTGGTTTTGTGCCATGAGTTTGTTTCAAAATAAAAATAAAGGTCACATCCCACTCAACATTAAATCTTGGAGCTTGTTTTGTAATCTCTCACACCTATACTCATTCCTTTATTGTGATTCTTGTTTTCTGGTCTTGATTTAAGGAATAAAAATATCTTTTACCTCAGCCTCGCAGTAGGATTTCAAGTTTCTAAACAAGTTCTATAAGAACCTGCTTCAAAAAATACTGTTTTTCTTCTTTTTCTGGCAAACTTATATTTACTATAAATGTGGTTTTCTAGTTCATGTTTTAGTAACTTTTCCTAGTAGTAACGGCAAATTGAGACCTCATGACCTAACAGGAAATATCTAGATGGCCATTACAAATGTTGCTCATAGTAATAACTTTTGTCAATGACTTCAGCTTAAAAAAGTATCATCAACAAGTAACACAAGTAGTACATGGTTTACCTCTGTAAAGAATGTGTTGACATGGATTACACTTAAACCAGAAATTGTATTGTATTCAATTGACAACCATGAAATTGAGATGAGTGAAATTTATTTTTAATTTTTAAAGTTTAAAAAAACATTTCACTTATATAAATTTTACTGGGATTTAATTAAAAATGTTGGAAACTTTACTACAGTACAACATGACACCTGGCTTTATTTGCCATACCTATCAAAGCTATGCATTTCTATGGGGTGAAATATAGTTTTAAAATATGTGTATGATGTGTATATATTAAGTATATCTTTAGATATACTTAATATATATACACACACACACACCTATGTATGTTTGTGTGTGTCATGTTATACTGAGAAGAAGTGTTTTGGTAGTCAACCTTCACCCTCATATCCCCCTGAAAGTAGTATTACTAATGTATGTTTGTGTGTGTCATGTTATACTGAGAAGAAGTGTTTTGGTAGTCAACCTTCGCCCTCATATCCCCCTGAAAGTAGTATTACTAATGTATGTTTGTGTGTGTCATGTTATACTGAGAAGAAGTGTTTTGGTAGTCAACCTTCGCCCTCATATCCCCCTGAAAGTAGTATTACTAATGTATGTTTGTGTGTGTCATGTTATACTGAGAAGAAGTGTTTTGGTAGTCAACCTTCGCCCTCATATCCCCCTGAAAGTAGTATTACTAATGTATGTTTGTGTGTGTCATGTTATACTGAGAAGAAGTGTTTTGGTAGTCAACCTTCGCCCTCATATCCCCCTGAAAGTAGTATTACTAATGTATGTTTGTGTGTGTCATGTTATACTGAGAAGAAGTGTTTTGGTAGTCAACCTTCGCCCTCATATCCCCCTGAAAGTAGTATTACTAATGTATGTTTGTGTGTGTCATGTTATACTGAGAAGAAGTGTTTTGGTAGTCAACCTTCGCCCTCATATCCCCCTGAAAGTAGTATTACTAATGTATGTTTGTGTGTGTCATGTTATACTGAGAAGAAGTGTTTTGGTAGTCAACCTTCGCCCTCATATCCCCCTGAAAGTAGTATTACTAATGTATGTTTGTGTGTGTCATGTTATACTGAGAAGAAGTGTTTTGGTAGTCAACCTTCGCCCTCATATCCCCCTGAAAGTAGTATTACTAATGTATGTTTGTGTGTGTCATGTTATACTGAGAAGAAGTGTTTTGGTAGTCAACCTTCGCCCTCATATCCCCCTGAAAGTAGTATTACTAATGTATGTTTGTGTGTGTCATGTTATACTGAGAAGAAGTGTTTTGGTAGTCAACCTTCGCCCTCATATCCCCCTGAAAGTAGTATTACTAATGTATGTTTGTGTGTGTCATGTTATACTGAGAAGAAGTGTTTTGGTAGTCAACCTTCGCCCTCATATCCCCCTGAAAGTAGTATTACTAATGTATGTTTGTGTGTGTCATGTTATACTGAGAAGAAGTGTTTTGGTAGTCAACCTTCGCCCTCATATCCCCCTGAAAGTAGTATTACTAATGTATGTTTGTGTGTGTCATGTTATACTGAGAAGAAGTGTTTTGGTAGTCAACCTTCGCCCTCATATCCCCCTGAAAGTAGTATTACTAATGTATGTTTGTGTGTGTCATGTTATACTGAGAAGAAGTGTTTTGGTAGTCAACCTTCGCCCTCATATCCCCCTGAAAGTAGTATTACTAATGTATGTTTGTGTGTGTCATGTTATACTGAGAAGAAGTGTTTTGGTAGTCAACCTTCGCCCTCATATCCCCCTGAAAGTAGTATTACTAATGTATGTTTGTGTGTGTCATGTTATACTGAGAAGAAGTGTTTTGGTAGTCAACCTTCGCCCTCATATCCCCCTGAAAGTAGTATTACTAATGTATGTTTGTGTGTGTCATGTTATACTGAGAAGAAGTGTTTTGGTAGTCAACCTTCGCCCTCATATCCCCCTGAAAGTAGTATTACTAATGTATGTTTGTGTGTGTCATGTTATACTGAGAAGAAGTGTTTTGGTAGTCAACCTTCGCCCTCATATCCCCCTGAAAGTAGTATTACTAATATATGTTTGTGTGTGTCATGTTATACTGAGAAGAAGTGTTTTGGTAGTCAACCTTCGCCCTCATATCCCCCTGAAAGTAGTATTACTAATATATGTTTTTATTCTCTTTCAATACCTAAACTAGTAGCTTATAAAATGCAAACACCAATAACCCTAATTATGTTTTACCCTTTGAATTACTTCAAAAAATACTTAATGTTGGATAGAATATTGTCATCACCACAAGTTATACCCCTTACAAAATTTTTTAAAAAATTGGGTACAGCCCTGATGTGTGTGTGTGTGTGAATGTGTGTGCGTGTGTGTGTGTTAATTATCTTCATGTCACAGTTGAGTATTCATTTTTACTGAATTTGCTGCTAACTCAACTAGTTGCTGTATATAGTCTTTGGTTTACACCAATCTACTGCTCTTGCTACCTGCATCGATAGGCGCATGGTCTAACATGTGAGCTTTTGTGTTAGACTAGCTTACCGGTTTGAATCCCGGTTGAGTGTACTGAGGATGGGTTTTTCCTAAATGGTTTTCCATTATCTCTTCAACACAAATGTGCATACATTTCCTCTGAGTTACTACCTTGTTCCTACTTAATTAGTGTAATTAATGAATATGGATAACCTGAACAAATAGTAAGACACAAAAGAATATATACATATCCCTTGCCCCCAGGAGGTAGTAAGAATAAGTGCATTATTGTCTGGTCTATCAGAGCCTCACATAGTAACATGTGTGGTTAACTCCTTGATTTGTTTCTCTCAGTAAAGGGCCCCATGGGGACAAGCTGCTCACAGTGTTCCTACCCCAACAAGCTCTGGATCTGGGGACTCCACCCCGACTCTGCTATCCCTTGGTCATCTTCCTGGTGCGGAACGACCAGGGTTCCACACACCCTGACGAGACGGTACACATATTCCATCATTGGCTAACTGGGTCTTTTTGGACGGTAGAAAAAGCTATTAGATTGTGTATATATCTGATTGTTAAAGACGATTGATATGTTACTCCCCTAACTAAGCACACACTTTTCTTAAACACCAAATTAGTTTTCTCCTAAATAATATTTTCTGATCATTCTATATGATATGTCCAAAAAATGAATGGGTCTTTTATGAGTTATCTTGTGACTCTGTACTGGCAATGAAAGATTGACCATTATTTAACTAGGGGTTGACAAGTAATCAAAGATGTTAATTTTTAATATTTATTGGGACTCGAGTCAAACATTTTTCCCAAAACTTGAAAAATTCAAGAAGTCAAAATTTTCAATTTTATTTTTAAAATTTCAAGTTTAATTAATTTGATTCAATTTTATTATTTTATTTCTTAGCAAACAAGGTCCCTATATTCCTTTTGTCTAATTATAAATTGTGCTGCTTGTGTGGTCATAGCTTTTATTCACCAAAAAATTATCACTCTTAAAAATATTTGTGTTTATTATGCATGTATCTATTGTGGAAATTCAACACCATATATGTGAAGGAAAAATATTGCTCTTTATTACTCAAACTCCAATCAAACTTTATTCAAACTCAACTCTGAATGAAAAGTATTTGCAAACATTTTAGTATGAATTTTATTGTTGACATACTTATTAATCTTTATAATCTATAGGCTTCTGTGGACAAGATTACTTAAATAAAAATTAAAGGTAGATCAAATACACATTTTCTAACATATGAATCATCATTTTACCTAAAGTTCCCTAATTTAAATCCTAGAAAATGTTTAGCATAATCAATATTGGTATGAATATTTTTTCCTTCATTTCCAATCTGTTTTTTAATCTCATATCTGAATTTTTTTTTAATCCTCGAATCTCAGATATGCTTATAAATTCGAGGTTTTGGTGATCTGAAAAGCCCATTTATAATAAAAAATGTTTGGACCTACCACATATAAGGGACGATTGATTTAAATCTTGGTGTTGTTGAATTTCATAGTCTTCACATGGTTTGAAAACAGGTGATTCATTATTGATTTGAGTAAATTCTTGGTTTAGTTCCAGGCACTAACTCAACTTGTGTTGAGAATTTTATAAAAAGACAAATAAATATAATTTATAATAAAATGTCATATTCTTAACTGGGTTTTCCCATCCCCTCTCCATGTTAAAGATGGTGCACATACTCTAAATTATCTTACTCATCCTTGTTTCTTAAATTAAGGTGTTAACCATTTGTAAATTTGTATCTTGAATTCAAATTCAAACCTTGGAAAAAATTGTGAACATAAGAGAAAATAGAAATGGTAGGTAAATGATAAAAAGTCCCGCTTGTGTACAGGTGGCGCTTATAAATGTGATCCACATCAAAGACTTGGTGTGCACTCTACCTACAAGCATACTGGCACAATACCTGAAGCAGGCGAATGGGCAGCTCTCCTGTCTCAAGGTGTGTATAACAGCTGCTAAAACACTTGTCCCGTAAACATTTTGATGAAAGTTTTCAGAGGCCTGGCTTGTACGCTTTTGCCGTCCGTCCTCCTCTCTCAAGACATTAAAAAAAAAGACAATTTTAATTATTTTAAACTCGAAATCTAATTAATTAAAGTTATAAATTCAAATTCTATTGTGTTTATCAATTATTATAATTACCTATCACTATTCAAAAGTAACTTTTTCTTTTTTGATATAATGTAAGGTAAAACATAATAACACAATTGTTTTTCTCAAATCATTAGTTTTTTTATGTCCTTCAGCTGCTCAATCATTGAATTTAAAAAGTAAAATCGTAGAATCTTACCTAGGGAAACCAAGTTCCTCGAATCACGTATTTGATAATATTATACAAATGTATACATCTTATAAAGATAACATTTAAGAAAATGTTATATAAAAGTAAAATTAAAAACCTATTATGAAAGCTACATGCTCACATTAAAATCCAAATCTGAGTATTTACTAAGCATTATATATTTTCAAGAAATATGATTGCTATTCTAAATGCATCATTTTGAAGGATTACCTCTTTTTGACATGATTTTCATTCTAATAGTCTAGAAACTGTTATTGGTTTTGTAGTATATCTATAATCTCTCAGTTAAGTTTCGTTAACAATTTCACAAGCATAAACTGTTGATGAAAATAAATATTTAAATAATCTTTTGGTAATAACATGTACCATTAGTTCATCGCTAGTCATCTACTAATTGACCTCCTTCGGTGGCCGCATGGTCTGAGGCATCACTCTTGCAATACACTTGACTGCCTATGACAGGAAGATTGGGGTTCGAATCCCAGGTCGGGTGGTTTTCCACTATCCCTCCATGCAGATGCAGGTACACTTCCCTTTAAAATTCAACCTTTATCATCCCTAACACATTAACAAAATACATACATGTGTGTATAACCTGAACGTAAGACGTGCTGCTAAAATAAACTATTGATTTAGTATCATCAGCTTCCTTTTAAATAAGATGAAAACTGTGAAAACATCCATTGTATTTTTTGGTTATAGAATAAACAGGAACAAATAAAAATAATTTTATTTTCTCACATTTATGGAAATTGTTTGACATACACCTGGATTTAGAAGTAAAAATTACATTGTTGGAAAAAATACCTCCATTGAAACCTCGTCCTCACAGGTCAAAGTCAGCCATTTGCTAAATAGTTAATTCTCAATGAATGGGCACCCAAACAGGATTGTTGTAAAAAAAAAATCACTATTGCTGTGGCTGGCAGAGAAAGGTTCCTTGTCAATTTTCACATCGACCATCTATTCTCTCAGATTATTGGAAGTCACTTTCACCCACTCCCCTGGGCAGCCCTGGTATGATTAAAAATCATAATACATTCAGTCAAACTTTAGCTCAAGAAGTAGCAGCACTCATTGATATGAATGGATTAAATATGAATCTAAGGGGATCAAGTTTCCTATTTTACAAATTCAAAAGTTATCCATTTTGAACACCTTTGACCACAACACTAAGCTGGGTATTTTTTTTCTATCAATTACCTACTTTTTTTTAATTCTTCAAACATAAAAGATTAATAAGCCATTTAAATCTATAATTTAAGGAACTTAAACAGAGCCCGGTAACATCCTTAAGTTTTAAGTGTTGGGTGATCTGCTCACCATATAGCTATAACGTATGAAAGCTTCACACTTGGCCTGTTATTGCAGCAATTGTACCTCGCGACCGGGCTCTCGTACGATGATGAATCAAACACCACCGCAGTCCCTCAATTGTCCCAAGATGAGCAACTGTGCGTGGTGTGTCAATACTTCCCATTGTCACGGGCCTTACTGCCATGTAGACACACCTGCATTTGTGCCAGCTGTTTCGTCAAGGTGGACCGATGTCCCATGTGTCGTAGTCCCATCCGCAGCTACTTCTGTGTTCGCGGTGAAGACTACATGCCAGGGGAGCCCACTGGGACTTCCAACAAGAAACCGACCCTGTTGATGCAGTGGCTGCTTGACTGGAATGATCACCTCACTGACTTTCTCGGATTTCAGCGGTGAAAACTACCCTGCAAACTGATATTTTTAACTCTCTCTTTTTATGAAAATTGTTAATTGAGATTTCCAGCTCAAATCCTCCCTTCAAAGGATTGATATTTTTGTTTCACATTTTATCATTTGCTATTATTAATGATAAACTTACTGCTTGTGATGAGATTCTAGTTTTAATTCATAATATTATTGTACTTTTCTTTTCAATTTTATAAAAATTTAATGCAATAAGTAGAATATTAAGTAACACTCCTTTAGATTTTTTTTATTTTATTTTATTCAATAACAGATTTGAAAGATATCACTTTGTAGTGTATATCATATAAATAATAAACAAATATTTAATGAATATTGTGTTGTTGAAAGATATTTTGAAAAAAATTGTCTGCTAGTTTCTAATTACTTAGTATAAATTATGTAACCATTTAAATTATTTTGAATTGTATAATCAGAACCTTTCCAACTTTTCCCTCAACTTCAGTTTACTGTATATGGAGTTATTTTTGTAAGTATTATTTATTGATCTTTTAGTCATAAGCACAATTTGCTTTAAAAAATACTATAGCAAAAATTGTTTTATATTATAAGTTATATACTAGTGCAGTAATATAGTAACTTAAACATAAGTATGTAGATATTTCACTTTGACAAGTTAAAAATCACTCATTGATTTGAGTTAACATGATTTAATTTAAATTCCACTGGAAAACTTACATCACAACTTAATTTACCATTATGTATAAAATACTTGTCTTTGCATGGAATGAGTAAGTTTTTTAGTTATGTATTTTAAGCATCTCGGAAGTAAGAATCAAATTAGTCTTATAAGTAATTATTATAAATATCTATTATAGCTACAAACCTTAAGATCAATATTTTATAGTCTGGTGAATATCATCATCAACTGTTTCCAGCCTGTGGCCTGCTCAGTTTAGTAAAATGCCTCCATATTCCTCTTCTTCTTTGGTGAATATGTTTGTCATTCAGACCTTGGAAAAAATTATTAACGTTAAGAGAAAATATAAATATAACAGAATAATAAAAAATACAAATATTAGCCAAATGTTAAACATTTTTCTCATTCATTATAACATTCATACATTCAGTGTTTAATTACTGGTTGTAAAGTTATATATACCTAATCACGCCGTTCCCTTACAGGGTAGGCAAGAAACTGTGCATATAACTAAAAAAAACTCCATACTTAATCCAGTCTCACCAACTTTCTCTACACTTTGCTAGCCTTGCACACTCCCTTCGGTTCAACAACAACCATACAAGACAATAATTCTCTTTTAGGCTATAAGTTTTGAGTTCATCCTAAAATTATAATTGGTTCTGAAGCACTAATAAGCAATATTAGTTCTCTAAAATATATTTCACTTGAATAGTTTCAAATCTGAAATTTTCTTGAATTCTCAAATCTCAAATATCATTAGTAATTCGAGGACACACACTCCTTAAAATTATTTGAATTCAAGGTCTTTATAGATGTATTGAAATACTTTTTTTTAGATTTTAACGATTCTCTCAAATACTATAGGATTCGAGGGATTAGAGGACTCGCATCACATCTCTAGTATTTCCTTATATTTTATCACTAAGCTTAGTGCTTTAAAATGATAAGTGTGTGACATTGTAAGAGAGAAAAATAATTTTTTATATAAACACGAGAGGAAAAGTATCTTTACTGAAACGGATAAAATATTATTTTCTTTAAACATGATTCGTTCTAAAAGGTAAGCATGTACGACCACAAGAATAGAGGGTCCTGGTTTGATTCAGGGTAGTGTTGATGAAGATAGGCTATTTACTATTTATTAATAGTCTGCTGCTGCTATTTAATTAGTTAATAAATAATGAGGCACTAAGGCTAGGTATGTAGTTTTGGATATCACTAAAATAAATTCTTATCACAAAAGTATATTTTTTTGTGTGTCTTACTACATAGCCAGACTATCTGCATATTTACACTAGTGGTTTAGGAATGAGGAAGGTATAGTTCTAGAGGAAATGTACCTACATCTGTGTGAATATAGAATGAGAAACGGTTTATGAGGAATAACCTTCAGTACTCCTGATTGAGATTCAATCCTAATTTATATGCCTGTAATATCACTTAAGTTAATCGTGGACAACACAATTAGACAATATTTTAGCCTTTTTTTTTGCCAATATTAAACTATAGTATAAAATCTAAAAACACATCCTACCCACTATTATTTCTATCATTCTCAAGAATATATTTTTCATATTCATCTGGCAGACTTTTTATTATTATTTTTTTCATGTTTTAAAATGTCAGTTCATTGAATAAGCTAAAGTTATGTTTAGTATTTGTTGATATTCCCATTGTATTACATGCAATTTTTATTATGTTATTATATTATAATATATTACTTTAAAACATCAGCTAAATCATTTGTAATCTGTTTCATTATTTTATAGCTAGTTTGTAAAACATGATCTCTGCCTGCCTGCCTGCCTGCCTGCACATATATATGGGTCTGTGAGCTCAAATTTATTTATTTGAGTCAATATTGAATTAAATAAATAATTTTAGAATGTAATCAAGAAAAAAATTAAGAAAAATTTTTATTTTCTATTTATTTTAGTAAAAATTAGTTGAAATTAAAATAGTGTCCATAGTACTATAATTAAAAGAACATATTATTGAATTTTAAAATAAATCATAACAAATAGGGCTCAGATGTTTATGACATTTTTTGTTTCACCTCGAGTTTAATGCTTAAAGAATTATTATAAACATTTTGAGTAGCTTTCAATTCTAGGCCATATTTCTATTTTCAGTCAAACACAATTTTTACTTAGCATTTTATATTAATGTAATTATTGTGTAAATATTTTACAACCAGATTACTTGAAGGTAAAAATCATATTTGGTTGTGCTCGCACAAAACAGATTCACTAATCTTGACAACTTAAGGTAGTCTATACCTGTTAAAGAATTACTTTTTCTGGAGAAACCCAGGTAAAAAGAACTAAAGGAGCTTAGCTCTTGGAGGGGAAGAGGGAGGGGTCACTGATTGTTTTATAGAACTGTCCCTCCTCACCCCACTCAATTATTGTTCTGCTCTCCTGGTTATCTTTAGAATGTTTCTGTCAGCTTGTAACTTACTCATTCAGCGAGATACAAAACCTGTTCAATGTAAATTCTATCTGTTCAGATTTTAAGCATGTCAAAATTTAGGGAATTAAATAGTGTGAGGTTGAAAAGTTTTGGGAAAGAGTTTGGTGAACAGTATGTTAGTACTGATGGATCGATATTGTTCTTTAATATATGTATTATTGATTAATATTGATAATCTCAACACCAAAAAAAATCAGATCAATAATTATTAAAAAAATTTCGGCTGATTTCTTTTACTGCAAGCTACTTCCTTGATTTGAGGCATATTTTTAATAATATTCATTATCATTAACATACATTTTTAGGTCACACATTGGTATTGTTAGGTGCATATTTGCATGTATATTCCACAATTTTTAATCTCATAAACGTTTGAGTCTTAATAATAAAATTAATATTATAATATTCTTTTTATTAGTGACAGAAAAATTAATTAACATTCAATTTAATACCAAAAATCTTTTATCAACTCCTTGACAATCAAGAAACATTACCTAACGGTTTTTAAGATGTACTCTGTAACTTATGCACCAAAATTTACTTGATACAATCCTGCCGTAAGTCACACTATGTTCTACCAGCTCAACAGGGAGATTCCTTTCTTTACCTTCTTTATCCATGCCTTCTACCCAATCTCTTTAACAACCAGTTTGATCTCTTGTTGACCTTTACAATACACAATATCCTCTCATATCCACTTCATGATTCTCATATTTTACAAACAACATCCAGACAAGTATAGATATAAGTAAACAATGAGTCAGCCATCGACAGAGACATGCTATCAAACTATGGTCTTGAGTTTATAAAAGCTCAACCCAAAGCTTGAAATTTGTGTACTCACAGATACCTAACTCCTATGCAAGTATTTTAAAATGTATTACTTTTTGTGTTATTTAATCTTAAAAAACTTTTAAGTGAAGTTAAATTTGAGCTGTATAAAATTAGATAATACTATTGGAGAAGGAAAGAATAAATACAAAACTTAACTGTTAACTTGCTTACTCATCTCATATGTCTGAAGGCTGTCGACTATTATTGTCCATTTGTTCATATATTTGGAGAAACATGTGCTTTTAAATGTATGATATTGCAGTAAAAAATGTACATCACTTGCATGAAAGGCATATATAATGTACAGTAGAACCCCGATTATACAAGCTAATTGGGACTGTGATCA
The DNA here is from genome assembly GCA_902151455.1 of Timema bartmani. Lineage (NCBI taxonomy): Eukaryota > Metazoa > Arthropoda > Insecta > Phasmatodea > Timematidae > Timema > Timema bartmani. The sequence continues at coordinate 113,901 of CABFWB010001753.1, read as the reverse complement.
CTTTGAATACAGATACCAGGGAAATTGATTAACACTTGGTCAAGAAATGCTATTTTTGAATATATTTTAGGTTAAGTGAACAATTAACTATAAAACATTACATTTTGCTTCTTAAATAAAGATGTGAAATTGTATTGTGGTTTTATAAAAGTACTTATTGTAAAAATGCTAAAGGAACTTTAAATATGTATTATGTACATGTTACATGAACAAAACAGCAGTTCTATGAGTATGACACTTGTGTGTGGCTCAGCTAGTGGAGATGTGGTTATCGAGGTACTATCGGATATGCTTGAAGGAGGTTATAAGCATAATTTGCTGATTATTTCCCACCCATGAGTTTCTATTATATATTTACGAATGGCAAGATAGTGACTTATTATAGGGTAATATTTTCTCCTTACAATTATTGTTTTAACAAGAGGAAAATACTTTACTTATTTTTTATCATGTTTTCTTGTAGATATTGTAAATATTTTCAATTAAATTTGGAACATGTTTGTCTTTTATTTGTGAAATTTCCCAATGAATGTTTATAAAAAGTGTTATGTCAATAGAATATTTTGTACAGTATTGTTCTAGACTTGCTCAATTAAAATTAAAATTTACACAACTTTATTTTGGTACATATTTTTTAATAATAAATTTAACATAGGCTATTTAGTTAGTTGTCTACATTATGTAAATTTTTATTTACGATTGTATAAATGTATTATAGATTATTTACAAAGTTAAACGTGATTTTTTCCAAACATCTTTCACATTATTTTGATTAAAATTATGTATTTAAGTTGCATTTCTAATTTAAGAAAATTTCTTTAAACATGTATATTTATTTAAAACAAAAAATCTAAAAGTTTATCAACTCAACCATAGCATAAGATAAAAACTTTCAATCAATAGTCATATTTGATGAAAAATAATTTTTCTAATAAATTCTTAGATAATATTTAATAATGTGAAGACCCCAGAATTTTTTTTTTATTCATCCAGATTATATCACTGTTTTATCAGTTATTTATTTATATAATGTGAACGGTTCTCTGTTATTATAAATGTAAATTATTTGTATAGAAAAATAACTAAAATATTACATCTTTAAGTGTTTATGAAACCATGTAAAATTACTAAAATATAATAAATGGGAAATAATAGAGAGCCAACCTGGAAATTTAGATGGGTTCGACTTTGAGAAAAAAAAAAGTAAACTTCGCTTTTAATTTCCTTACTTTCCCCTTCACCATTCTTATTCACACAGTTGCACATTACTCATTTAAATTTTCAGACATTTTCCTTTATCATAATATAAAACACCTAAAAGCATGAAAGAAATCGGAAACTACAATTTCTTTGTTTTTTTTATAGGTTCTTATTATGATAATGTAATATTTCCATGCCCCTGACAGTTGCTATTTTGTTTATTTGTCATATCTATTATGTTATAAAGAAAAAAGAAAATGAATTATTTTCATTTCATATGCCCTTGTGTGATTTTGTTATGCTATTTTTAGCTTTTAAAAATTTTACTCCAGACACATCCCTGGACCCTGCTCCAAAGGGAGAAGTTTAACTGAAGAGTATAAGTACAAATGTTTTAAGTGCCAAAATTGAAGAACAGAGCTATTTATTAAAAGAGAACATTTTATTCAACTTTTATGGTACATAAAAAAGTTTATAAGTTCATGAAGAACCTTTCTATAAAACATATTTTCTATTGCTCAAAATAAGTTATTCAAAAGGAAACTATTACACAGTTAAACTCTAAATCTTTAAAGGCACTTAGCCCCTTTCATAAAAGAATGCATATTACAAACAATCCGCTCCCTTATAAATATACTTAAAATATCAATTTTAAGGCCAAATGAAGGATTGTTAGGAACTCAAGTTCATTTAAACTTAAAAAAGTGATAAATAATTTTAATAAACTAAGGACTGAAAGTTGTTAAAATAACTAAATAAAAGAAACAAATATAAAATGTATTTAACCTATGGCATTAGTAGTTCTTTTGTAAGTTCATTGCTGCACTTATAAAAGTACACCACCTATCCCTATCTTGATCTGGTTTGATCCTGTCAACCTCATTACATCCTATCTCTTTCAGGTCCATTCTAATGTTGTCCTCCCATGCTCCCATTCACGCTGCATGTCCTGCCCACTGCAATCTACAAGACTTGACTATCTTAACAATGTCTTGTGATGAGTACAGGGTATGTAACTTCCTCCACTCCCAAGTAGCCTCATCCCTTTTTGGACCAAATATATTCCTAAGCACCTTGTTTTCAAACACCATACATTTTTGTCATCATATAAGGTAAGAAAACTAGTTTTATACCCAGCAACTGGTAAAATTGTTTTGTATCTTCTGAGTTATACATTCCTGGACAGCAGGTGAGATGTTAACAACTTACTGACCGAGTAATAGCATGAATTTTCTTATTTCAATATTCTTCAAGTTTATGAGTTTATCTGTTGTCTCTTGAATGTCATGACATAAGCTTTCAACTTTTTCATCTCAAATTCAAAGGAACCAGAACCCTTTGCTCTTCTTCTATTGCTATTATTGCTTTTGGACATTTATAATAGTTTATTCCTATTTGCTAGTTTAATTTGTAACAACATCAAATCATCTAAATCTAACCTCAAAGACATAGATAAGTGCTCATAGTACATTAAAAGGTAATGGTGAAACTATTCAAAACAATGTAGGTACTTGGCACCTTTGTTATTTCAAGGGCTCTTAGATTTAGGGCACATGTACTATCAATGCTTATTTTTTTAACTACTTTTAAATGGTGTAGCACTGTGCACCATTTACATATCACCAACAACTACACATGGCGTCTTTTATTGGTAATAATAATTGCTATTGAATTTAAAATTTTATTTTCCGAACATATCAGCTCCTATTATTGTTGAACCACCAGAATTAAAGTATTCAGATAATTAACTCCTTTTTTATTTCCTTTCCTTTACCATTTGCATGAAACTGTTGATTTTAAGTCCTGGCTTTCATATTTAGATTTGAGTAATGTTTTTATTTTGAATCTTACCAAGTATTGTAGGAATTAAACCTTCCAATCTCTCTTGATAATGTATGGCTGTGTCAACAAGAGAAAGTTTACTTGTTTTAATCAAGTTAGAACTCTTTCCAGGCTGGCTCCATTACTTACATTTAGTTTGTTATGTTTGGAAGAAGGTACAGGAAATATTGATAGAAACATATAAAAGGAACTAACACAATATGGCTTTGACATTGAAAAGAACACAGAGATGGTCCCTAAAAGTCACTTTTTTTAATGTTGGTCCTTAAAAGTCCTCTTTTTTTTACATTTTAGTCCCTTAGTCTTGATAAAAATTACTAGTAAACCGATGAAAAATCCTATAAACTTTTACAAAAATAAACACGTTGAAGTAAGTTGCTTTGGAGTTATTAATTTGCCTTTCTTACAATTAATCAAACATCTGTGTGTTTTTTCTGAGCATATAATAAATTTTGGTGCCACTTTATTTAAATTATTGACCCCAATGAAGTAAACTGAGGGGACATAATATAAACATAACTTGTGCTCCTCATTGTCTTAGTTCACTTTATTAATAAATTTAAAACATTGCCATAAGTTTTATTGTTACTTATTGTCCAATACCTGAAATCTGTTATATTTTTGGTCATTGCTACTTTCATTAAGTTAGGCATACTAAATAATATTTATAGTAATCTTTAATCTAATACCAGTATTTAGTAAAGAATATTCCTATTTGTTATAAAGCAAAAGTTTATTAAATAAAATAAAAATGTACCGGTACAGTAAGCCCTTCCTCATCCAGGAGCTTATCTAAAATCTTTTATACTATAGGGCCAATTTATTCCTTTCATAAAAATAATAATAATAATAACTAACAAAAATCCAACCAATTATATTTTTGGTGCGAGATCTTATGAAAACAAGGACTTAATCGCAAACCATATATATCAGTTGTTTTATTTTACTTAAAACATTAAAACATAAATTGATGTGACCGTCTCATGATGAAGCCTTGTTTTCAAGAGGTGTCACAAAATACTATATACAATCTAATGATTTTTTGTAAATTTTACTATCACAACAATTCTAAATTATGATAGTATGTAGTATAAAGAACTTATAGAATGAAAATATTTTTATGATTTTATTCCATTTAATAGTTCAATCAATTGTATTTAATATGCATTTCAGCTGTTTTACTAACTGGTAAATAATTGATAGGGGTTTTGATAATACTTTTTTTCTTAGTTTTCCAATTGTTTTATCTTAACATCCAAAAAATATTGGTCCCTAAGAGACGCTTTTTATGAAAATATTTGTCTCTAAGTCGCTCTTTTAATGAGGTTAAAGAGTTAAAAGTCCTGCAGCCATATTGTGTTTGTTTCCTTTTTCCAGAACAGTCTTACATAAACAACAAAACATAACCTACCTCATAAAGTGAACAGAGGTTTTTCTTAAAGAGTTACATTTATTTTTAGTGTTTTTACACTGTTTCTATACATTTCTAAGTAACTAGGCCCTTATTCATTATTTTTAATTCAACTAAGAATGTAATCATTTATGCGTTTTCAAAAATTGTTTCCTTAACTGTGAAAACACATGTGAGTATATAGTCTGTGATAATCAAGTATATGTTTTATTAGGAGGGACTAGTATTAGAAATAAGATAAAGAAATTTTAGCTATGAATGATTTATTGTGAACATATTTGTGCATTGTAAAGTAATGTATTTATTTGTAAAACTACAATAAATCTAAATAATTATATTAATTGTCATATAATTAATTTGCTCTTGTATGCCAATATTTTCTTTGTAGCTCTTGAGCCATTGCTTGTGTATAAATTAGGGCTGTACATAATTTACTTATTTTTATATGCATGAAATATTCTGTAAACCAAATTGATGTTTGAATAATTTTTATAGTAGACATTCTTGTTTCAAGCGCCACCATTTAAGATATTTGCATTTTCTATGTTTGGGAAACGATTCTTGTAACAATAGGGGGAGCGGGTTAAACTAAGCTATAGCTTTGCGCTCTAACTGGGAGTAATCAGATCATATTATCATCATCACCATCAACTATTTTCAGCCTGTGGCCAGGTCACTTTAGTAAAATGCCTCCATCTTCCTCCCTTTCACCATTCTTCTCCTTTCAATTGTTCACTTTCTGTTATCTGCTCCTTCCATCCCTTTCTTGGCCTCCCTTGCGGTCTTTTTCCTACATACATCATTTCCAACATTTTCTTTGGCATCCTCTCTTTTTCCATCCTCATTACATGCCCATACCATCTCAGGCTTGCTTCCTCTACTCTCTCATGTACTCCCTGTACCCCTATTCTTTCCTGGATAACTTCATTCCTAATCTTGACTCTCCTTGTGACAGATAACACGCTCCTCACAAACTTCATTCCCATGGCCTCCACTTTCCTAGGCTCTCTTACATTCACTATCCATGTTTCTTCTGCATATGTGATAAAGGTACAAATTATGCCCTCTACAACATTTCCTTACACTTCACGAGTACCTCTCTTTTCCATAGCAGGTCTTTTACACACCTATAGAACAACTCTCCCTTCTGTCCTCTTCTCAGTGAATCCTCTTTACGTCCACCTTTCTCATCAATCACGCTTCAAAATATTTTTCATTCAGAACTTTTATCAGCTCTACTCTATCTAAACTTATAGCTTTATTTGGCCCTACCCCCTTCCTTGTCATTATAATCATTTCACACTTTGCCA